>CM039597.1:60868391-61094887 GCA_022457205.1 Saccharum spontaneum | reverse complement strand
TATTCTGGTATTTCGATCAGTGCAAACATGCATTTCAGTATTGTAGGCCGGTTGTTCTTGTTGATGGCACGTTCCTCACCGGCAAATACAGGGGCACATTGATGATGGCTGCTGCTGTAGACCCAGAGAACCAGATAGTACCAATGGCTTTTGCTTTGGCAGAGGGGGAAAACAACGATTCATGGTCATGGTTTATGCGTCTGCTCCGTGTCCATGTGCTTGGCCCTTCTCGCACCATTTGTCTGATTTCGGACCGTCACATTGGAATTCTAAATGCAGCCGATGAACACATTGATGGTCACCCCGGCTCTAGTGCACCGTTGGTGCATGCGACATTTTGCCGCCAATTTCTGGCGGCGTCAACGCAAGAAGGATGTGGCTGACAAGTTAAAGGAGCTTTGTAATAAACGTACGGAACGCGAGTTCAACGAGACTATGGTAGAACTAGAGAAGATGCTTAACCAAGCTGGCAAGGCATGGTTAGACCAGCAGATGGAAAATAAAGCCAAGTGGGCATTAGCCTTTGATGAGGGCGGCTTCCGGTACGGCATCATGACAACAAACTCCTCTGAGTCTTTCAATCGTGTGTTCAAAGGCGTTCGATCTCTTCCAGTGTCTGGTATTGTCGAGTTCTCTTTTAGGAAGTGCAATGAGTATTTTGTTAAGCGGTATGGCCTAGCCCTGAGGAATGAAGAGGAGCTTGGAAGATGGGGCAAGGCGGCACACGAATATTTGAAGGAGGCTGAGGAATTGGCCAAACAACAGGTTGCCGAGGCTTATGGACGGGACATGCTTGTTTTCTGCGTACGAGCTAGAGGGGGCACAAACCTGGGCGGCGAACGATTTGGTGGCCGAACGTACCGTGTCGATCTTGGTAAAGTTGAATGCAGTTGCAACGTCCCTCAGATCATGCATGCCCCTTGCTCACACATGATCACCTCTTGTTGGCTTCGAGGTTTTGACCACACAGTTGCACCGTACATGTCACCCTTGTATCTCCGTGCCAACACATGCAAAGTTTGGGAGAAGAGTTTCGAGCCATACCTTGACGAGTCACAGTGGCCTCCATACTATGGTGAGGACTACGCGCCTTATCCGGACCTAAAGAAGGTAGGGAAGGGAAGGAGGAAGAAGAAGCGATTGAAAGGCGATATGGACAGTATGAAAGGTTACGGCGCCGATATGTATGGTGGCGGGGACTTTGACGAAGAACGTGCGCAGAACCTTTGCTCCATTTGCAAGAATCCTGGTCATAACGCTAGATTTCATAGGCGGGCGAGGCAAGAGGTCGTATATATTGTAAACATGCATTTATAATATTATAAATTTTATTTGTACTTGTCTTTAATTTTTTATAACGTTGTTAATTGTTCTAATGTTGTTAATGTTTTCTTTGTTTTTTACGAACAGGGAGTTTCAGGCTTGCAAGATGGCGGCGCGGGCTCCTCATCCACGCTTTAGCCTCCTTGAGGCTGACTACGACAAGGACCACCGGGCCCATGCCTTGTCGGAGCTGCATAGGCCGTTGCGTCCGCTTCGTGTTCGCACGCACCACGTACATAGCTGGGACGAGCGATACGCGCCCTACATAGAGCGTGCGGGCTTCATTGAGATCGTTCGGGTGTACAACAGTTCACTCCCCACACTTGACCCTGCCCTTCTTACTGCCTTTGTGGATAGGTAACCTTGCTTTTTCCATCTTTTGTCTTTGTTTTGAAAAATTGTGTTGTGAACTTGCCTATTACCACAACCTTGTAATGATGCAGGTGGAGACCGGAGACGCACACCTTTCACACACCATGTGGGGAAATGACCGTCACGATGCAAGATGTCAAGATGATATTGTGCCTAAGTTTGAAAGGTCATCCGGTGACTGGGGTCGCCGACGAGTCTAATTGGGTAGAGTTGGTGGAGCAGTTCTGTGGTAGGAGGCCATCGGAGGCAGAAGTTAAAGGCACAAAGTAAGTTCTTATTTGCGTCCCATTGAAATCACTGATACAATCATTTCAGATACATATATTTTTTTATAATAATACTTCAATTCCAATTGCAGGAAGACATCAGGAGTGTCGTCGTCTTGGATAGTCCAAAACTTTGGTGCAGGGCCTCCGTTGGGTGCTCCAGATCATGAGGTTGAGGTATATGCAAAGGTGTGGCTGTGGCACTTCTTGGGCGCTTTCTTATTCCCCGACTCCTCAGGCGACAGCATCAGCTGGATTTTCTTGCGGATCCTAATCCAGCCACTTGAGAATATTGCATCGTTTAGCTGGGGTACCGCGGTCCTTGCTTGGACATATCGTCAGCTTTGTATCGCCTGTCGTCGCCAGGCGAACAATGCTAACCTAGGTGGCTGCTCGTACCTACTGCAAGTATGGATTTGGGAGCGGTTTCCGGTTGGGAGGCCCACTCAACCTCCGCGTTTGCCTGTGAGTACAATAACAACTTTGTTATCGTCATACGACTAGAGAGATTACTGACACCTTGTTTGTGTAAACTTGCAGGAATGGCAACATCAAGACGTTCGCCCCACCGCCCTTTACATCTGGAGAGACGCTAAGGTAGTGAGGGGCGAGTTGGAAAGGAGGTACAACCAGTACACGGATGCGATAGACGTGTTGACACACAACTACGTACGTTATATCTGCTTTTCCTACTAAAGGCACTATCATTAAGATTGATACTTAATTAAGTTTCTTTACTTTGCAGGTACAATGGACACCGTGGTCTAGGTACGAGCTAGAGGATTACCTTAGTCCGCGCTGCGAGGAGGAAGCGGACGACTGGCTTTACGAAGGGCCACTTATCTTCTTCCATATCATCGAGATGCACTACCCTATGAGGGTTTACAGACAGTTCGGGAGGTTGCAAGGAATTCCACCGCTGTACTCCACCAACGCTGAGCTGCATGGGTATGTTTGTTCTACTTAAGCGCCTATGATGGCCACTTATCTTCTTCAATATGTTTGTTCTACTTAAGCGCATCATTTCTAATGCAATATGGCAATCCAGGATTGATCGGAGGATTCGGACGACGCAGAAGAATTGGGCGTTGACGCACGACCAATATTTACACAGATGGTATAACAGGAATGTTCGTCAGATCAACCAAATTCCGCCACACCACCCGGAAAGATGGATGGAGTACCTTCAATGGCTGCAGCGAAGTACGAGGACTCATCTCATGGTACCGTACACGAACTTGCCTGCAGATGCGGCCGATGAGGATGACATCGCCGATGCGTTCGACGATGCGCAAAGGAGGCAAACACAACTTCTTAGGGCGCCTCTTAATAGATACGTGGTAAGTACTTTGCACTTATATTCTAAAACGAGGTAACGGGTTTAAATCTCAATTGAAATGATCGAGTTAACGTTGTGTGATGTTGTAGGCACAACAGTTGTCCAACTACTCCGAGGAAGCTTCGAGGCAACTTTTTCGGACTAGGGATGACAAGACGAACCCTCTTCGTGCCTTCGTCAAGGTACTTTTGATAGTAACATTCGTGACTACTACTCAGTTACTTTTAAAATTCACGCTTAATAATGCTTGTTGTCATCTTAATCTGTAGAGAATGAAAAAAGGCTGCAAAAAGTTGGCTCAAAAGCTGAGCTGTGCGGATACGTCTTTGGACATACCGTACAACCCCACGTGGTCCAGGAGCCACACGATGTCCACCACAGCTGCTTCTGCTAGCGACACCAGAGCTGCGTCCTCGTCTATTCGTACTCCGCTGGATAGAGGGAAGGGTCCAGCGTCTGCGGACGATGTGGATGAGGCACTGCAGTATGAGACGACGAGTGGCGACGACGACGACGACGACGACGACGAAGAGGACGTTCCACAGTGGGGTTACACCGGTCACGAGGAGATGGGTGCGTCACAGCTGTACGGTGCTCCTTTTGCTACACAGGGGTTCGACTACACACAGCAGGAGAACTACACACCAGCCGAGCAACAGGTTCGTATGCTTTGCTTTCTCTTTAATTTTATTGTTCTTAGATCAACATTTATAGTAGCTCATCAGGTTGCTTGCTTGCAGGGGCCGTCGTCGACGCAGCAGCTCGATCGTGGACAGAGGCGACAGCGCGAGAGGCAGCAGCGGGACCGCACAGACGTTGGCTGGAGAAGCAACGTGGTCCCTACAAATCCAAGGAGGCGACGGAGACCGCGAGACCCCTACACCCCAGGCGATTAGTAGAGTAGCAGACGCCGGACACATAGTATCATAGTTAGAACAATTAAATTATGTGTAGGTGTACCAGCAGTACTCCACTTGGTTATTTCGGTTCGACTATTGTAGTTGGTAACACTCGTTTAATCTTTGTCGTAAACGCAATTATTTGTGACGATCAGTTGACCCAATTATTTGTGACGATCCGTTGTCGTTAACTAATTTCGATTCGACCCCTGCCATAAACTTGCGGTAAATCACTCAACATGACTTCCTGCGCGGTCAATTGACGATAAACGAAATGCAGTTCCTGCGCGGTCGAAGTTTCAGGCAACCCCGCCATGGCTGGGGGCGGGTTAGGGGTACCCCGCCATGACCCATGGCGGGGTACCCCTAACCCGCCCCCAGCCATGGCGGGGTTGCCTGAAACTTTGACCGCGCAAGAACTGCATTGTTGTAATGTATTTATACACTGCCGCGATAAACCACGTAACAATCTTAGTAAGTGGACCAACAAATGAAGCGAATGACGATGTGATAAAAGTACAATGACATGTTTCAACGTACAACACTGACAAAGTTGCTTACACAAAGTTTCTACGCCACTACGAACGTCAAACACTGACAACGACAAAGTGAAGACGTGACAATTTAAATTATTACAAAGACACTTGTACGTCAATCAAATTGCGTGCACCACTGCGTAAGCAACTCGTCTTCGGACTCGGAATCCTCCACTACCACCTCCTTACCCTTGCTGGCCTCGACTGACTTGGCTTCAGAGGCCTGACGCCGGTAGTAAGCCGCCTCCGCCTCGTCCGCGGCCTGAGAGTACAACTCGGCCTCTTCTTGGGTCATGTCTGTTGGCCCCCATGAGTCGAACAACGGTGTCTGTTGGCTCTGGTACGCTGCCTGGGCCTCGTGTACTGCAACATCCTCCTGGTAGCCCAATTGTTCTGCTAGACGAATGAGCTCGCCTATCCTCCCGGTGTCGTCGTCTTCCTCCGGCTCGGCCTCCTCGTCAACCACAATGGGACGACTTGCGGTGTACCTAGCACGAGCCATATCGGCTTCCCAGCCGCCGGTGCATCCAATCTCTGCAAGTACAAAATGCAAACAATTAACTAGATCTTTGCAATGAGTTAATTGACAGTAAAACAAAGAAGTTTGACTTTCCAAAAACGCAATGACTCACTCGCACATAATGAGTCAATAGTATCGTTCAAGCCTTGCATCTCTGCTCTCGCAGCCTCCTCTGCAGCCTTCCTTGCATCCTCTTCAGCCTTCCGTGCCTGGTACTCCTCTACATCCTTCTTCTTTTGCTCGTACCACTTCTTCCACGCAATACTCTCCGGGTTACGAACACGTAGCTCTTGGGCCCGTCGTAGCATTTTCTTCTTGTGGCTCTTAACGAAATCTGTGACGTAGCTTGCAGGATATCCTCTGCTATTGTGAACTGCTACCATTGTCTTATACTCATTCTTGAAATTATACACATCATAATATGATTCCCACTTGCATTTCTGAGTGCTCTGTTGCAATAAATAGATGAATACAAAGTTAGCGTACCAGAGTTAACAAAATAAACCATTACCGCCAACTGTCAAAAGTATTAGCAAACCTCGTCATAATCGATCATGTGGCCACAGAAGTGCCCTATACCAAGGCCTGAAGGGACAAGGCCGTAGCTAGCTTCAACACCACATTTGCACATCACAGGAGGGGCAATAGACCTCCTCTTCTTCTTCCAGTCTGGCACCTCCACATTCTTCTCCGGCTCCGGCCAATGGCTCTTTGGACCATAGATCCATTCCTTGAAACGGCACTTTGGCATATCATGATCCTACAAAATCAAAACAGTAAAACACACATATAGAACGTGACATTCCAAGGTACACTCAAACCTTACCTCATGTCGTAGAGGACAAATGAACTCTTGTTCATTGCGTGGGTTTATCACGGCTTGCTCTCCGCAAAGGCACTTTGGAGGATCCTCGAGCCGCCGTGCCGATGCTACGGCCTTCTCTTCGCCCGTCATAGGAGGAGGGTTTGGAGGGGGCGGAACCCAGCGAGTAAACACCTCACGCTTGCAATGATCAATGCCGGGGTAGAAAAGGAGAATCCTTGGATCAAACTTGTCCGGGCCATCGATCCATTGGAAAAAAAAGCACCGGAAGTAGGGCTATACAAAAGTTTCAATTATCTCATCGCGAATACAACATCAGCAACCAATAAAAACAACAAAGGGAACAATTACTTACGCTACAACTATAACATGTGTAGAAGCAACGAGCCGCAGTATCGGGATGCCTCGACTGGCCCACGTGTGCCGGATGACCACAATCACAGTTAGGTATAGGTTCCTCGGGAGGAACGGGCGCATCCTTACAAGACACGTCGGGGTACATCTCTCTAGGACGACCCTTTTTCCTCCAAATCGACTCACGATACGAGTCCTCCATCTAAAAAAACGAAACGATTTCTACACAAAACGATACACAAAAAGAAGGGGTGGCCGGAACAAGGAGCGACGATGGGCCGATACCTGACGGGGACGACGGAGGGACGCCGGAGAAATGGAATGGGTGAGGGAGCTCGGTTCTAGAGCGCTGCGGGAAATGGAATGGGTGAATGACCAAAAACAAGAAGTGCCCGGGCTTTTATATGGCCGGGGGTGTACCCCGCCATGCATCATGGCGGGTTAGGGCAACCCCGCCATGGATCATGGCGGGGTACACCCCTGCCACGCTGGCGAGGTGGTCTGCCACCCCTGCCACGTCGGACATGCACCCCGCCACCATGCATGGCGGGGTACAGTGCATTTGCCCCGCCATGCATGGTGGCGGGGCCAAACGGGTTAGATTTAAAATTTTTTTTTAAGACGGGTTAAATTTAAAATTTGTTTCAAATTTGGGCTAAAAATAAAAAAAAATTCAGGAAGATCTGAGACACCCTGCCATTGATCTATATGAAATAGGCTCGCCTGATGCTTCATGCAGTTTATGGTACACTGATGATGAAAGTGACGAGGAAGCAAAAGCAACTCGTTTTTGACTCTGACAATTTGGATCTCAGCCTTTTGTTTGGCAGTTAGGTTTGGAGATGGTGCTCCAGGTTCTTGTTGTAGGTAATTTATTGTATCCGAACTTGTGTATCTGTGGGATGTAGCGAAGCACTTCATTTGTATGTGTGGATCTTGCACTATGACTGAGATGGTATTTCATATGTATCTGCTTATGTAGTTTCTTGTGTGCCAACCAAGTTACATAGTTGGTTCACGAACTTGGTGACATTTCACATATTTTGCTACTCCATCTCGGATAAGACATGCATTTTAATCCTTTTTAGGTTGATTATTTTTACTATATATCAAGATTTAGTGTATATCTATAAGTGCATAGCAAAAATTATGTATCTAGTAGAAAAGTTAAAACGTCTTAGAATTTGAAATTGAGGGAGTACTGAGGACAATTCTACTTCATGGAAACCTTTTGACGTTGCAAATAATGAGCTGTGATAACCTTTTTACTGTCAACTAAGTAGCGTGCCCGTGCGTTGATGATACGGGATAGCTAACATTTTGTACTAAAAATATATAGATCACACGATAAGATAACAATATTGTAAAAGTTAAATACCAACTTTAAAGTGACATTTAATCAAAAAACAAAGCTCGTGAAATAAACACAATCATGGAGAGTGCGGTTTTGTAGGCTTACAAACTCTACTGTATAGACCTTTCTATAATACGGCTAAGATAATATTTTATATCGGCTAGAAGAAATATCTTATATCTATTTCTATAGTGCGCCCATGAATCCCCACCGCATCTCCATATGATCCTTGTCGGGTACCAATATTAGGTACCCGGAGGAAAGGCCCGAAGCCGGCCATCGAGACCCACGAGACCATTTAGAGTATGGCTTAGTAGGAAGTTATGGGCCTCAACTAGTATTAACGGTGAGTTCTAGGTATAAGCCAAAAAAGTACTTTCCCTCTCCAGACAACGACGGTTTCAGCCATGCATTCTTCTCATTTGCTATTTTCACATTGCAGACAGAACTCAGGTCAGTGGAGGCAACGCTTGTCGCCGGTTCTTTAATCCACACTTCAAAGAAGCACAACCTCTGTATGATAGGTACCTTCTGCATTGATATTTACATCAACATAGCGCGATACATGTGTGCTTCGTCATATACACCGAAGAGCTCTAAGACTAACCACACTGTTTTATATAAAATGCAGTCTGAAACAGAATCTTGTGCCAATACATAGGCCACCACCAGATCCTGCTGGTACACAAGACATTGTGCAGCCCATTGTACATGAGCACAAAGCCCTTGCTGAGCTTGATGCCATTGATCCTTATGAATTCCTAGTAATTTTTTTGCCTTCTTCCATTGGTCACAAGACCGCACCAACATCCTTCTGTGTGTACTCTACTAGGACACCACTTCTCCATTTATGCAAATGCACTGATGTTGCTCTTTTTGCTTAATTTGGCAGAAAGAAGGTTGCAAATGCACCGTTACCATCACGGCCGTGCCTCCAGAAAGAAGATGGTGGTATATTGGCTGCGCAAAATGCAAAAAAGCTCCGACCGAAGAAACTGTTCCGTTCAAGTGCAGCGACTGTGACTGGAAGGAATCCAAACCCTTGTATGGTCCCGTCATTCCGGATTTTGCTCTATATAAACCATGCCATACATCCTGCTCCACCTCAATGCTGCAACACATTTGCTGTTGTTTGCTTTCGATACAGATACAAGCTAGCATTCACTGCAATGGATGCTACCGGTGAAGCAAGGTTCTTTTGCTACGATGATCAAGCACGCATGGTCGTTCACCGCAACATTGAATTTGTACTCAAGCAGCAGAGCAAGAATCCTAGCCTTCCACAAAAGATCTATGATATTATCTAAAAAAAGTTTACATTTGCTGTTGTGCTCACCACTGGTGCATTCCGCTCCACAGAACCAAGAACATATCAAGTTAAACACATGTTGTGGTTGATCATGACCTCCAAGCTAAGCTCTCTCCGCCGGGCCTCCCTAGAGCGGAACAGCCTCGCAGCCACTACCGTCCTCTTTGTCAACTCTCCAAAACTGCATTTCATTTTAGCCGTCCATTCTTGGAACCCTAGCACCAGGAATCCCCCTACCGAGATCTCTCCTTCTACTCAGTTCCTCCTTAGCGAGATCTGTAGGAGGTTCAATGAGTTCAACGCTCGGATGGAGCAGCGTTTCTCGTGGGCCATGGCCACGTTGGAGCCGCGGGGCACCACCGCCGAGATCCGCACCGACAGCTTCGAGCAATTCGGCATGACAGTGCAGGTCCAGGCCGACAACCGGGGCGGATGGTTCGAGGAGCCTGTCCGCGTCATGGAGGAGAACGTGTATGAGCAATAGCCTGCCGCCGTCGATGGCGTGGTGGTTCCGGACAACTGAGGAGGGTTGTTTGAATAGCCTGCCCACATCAGGAAGGAGCGCGACCTCTCCGCTGATGACGTCTTCGCCGGGCTCGCATCCACCTGCCAGATCAGCATTGACAGCGGCCTCACCTCCACCAACTTCGTCGCGTCCGCATGCTCCACGCCCGTGCCACTCGTCTCCGCCACTGCCGCTACTTCCAACAAGGAGATGGAGCCGAGGAGACTTCCCCAGCGGAGTACCAGAGCCAGATCCAGGAGCTTGAGAAGCCGCCTCCACATACGCTAGCATCCGAGAAGTTCGAGAAGCCGCCTCCGAGTACGCCAGCGTCCCAGAAGTTCGTCTCCTTCGCGCTCGACGCTGCCTACGACTTTTCCGCCGCCGTGGACCGCTCCATCGACCTCGCCGCGACCCTGCGTGTCTCCCTCCTCGCCATCCCCAAGCCCGTTGCTAGCAACTGTGACGGCACAACCGTGGACTGCCTCGAGCACGCCTGCGAGGTCGGGCCCAACGCCGGCAATCTCTGCCTCTTCACCGACCCCATCAGCCCCACGCTCTGCTGCGTCCACCATTCCCCGGCCTTCCTCAGGCTTGATCCGCGGAGGAGGCGTCCGCTCCGACCGTACGGCGCCCACCCTGCCGCCTCGCTTTGTGCGGTCGGCACACGCGACGGCGCAGACATCGCACCCGCGCCTGCTCCTCGTGCCCGCCCGCCACCATCGCGTCCATTGTCGTCGACCTCGACGTGGTGTCGCTCGGCGGACGCAACGACGCCATCGACACAGAGGCCGATGTGAAGGGGAACGGGAAGATGCACGTCTCCGTGCGCCGCTCCAACGCGTTGCGCTCGGACATCTACTCCCGGCGTTCCATGGGGTTCTCCAGCACCACGCCGCGGCCCAGCATCCTGACCAACACCGAGATCAACTCGTTGGAGCCCCGCGGCGTGAGGTTCCACGACGTCTGCTACTCCATGGTCCGCAGCTCCAACTTCGCCGGGAACGCGTTCAGGCTGTGCATCTGCGCGACGTCCGGGACGTCCAACTACGAGGACGACGCGCAGGGCAAGGCGAACACTGAACTCGGCCTTGCACCCCTCGAGATCCCGCTGCAGCACTGCGCCACTGCACAGCGCTCTTCCGGGCCCTGCTGTACGAAGCCTACGGGCGGACCATCGGCCTCATGTGGGCAGACGTCTGGGACCTCTGCCAGGCCACCGCCGCCGACGTCCTCTACGGCGACTTCCCCCGCGCTCTCTCCACCATCCCCAAGCTGGACTACTCCGCCTTGTGCCTTGACGTCGCCCCCACCAATACTGAAGACTACATGCCCACCACCAACTGCTCGACGGTATGCCTGGGCACCGGTATTGGTGTTCTGGTGTCCACGGGAGGTGTGTCAGCGGTGCCACCATCATCTCCGAAGTCCTCATGTCTTGGCTTGCTGACCCCGATACTTGCCATGCCAAATGCATCGTTGCCCCAGGACGTGGTTAATACAGACGCAGTGCCGGCAGTGGAGGCAGACGTTTATGCAGTTTATCTGAAGGATAGAGAAAGCGTGCTGAAGCAAGTTGGAATTATTCCTGGAAGGATAAATCTCACAGTACAGTCTTGGGCCACTAGCCAAACTCTGGGATATATTTCACTTGCAGGGCAATTCATTGATTCTGAGTGGATGGTCTTGTTCAGAGAATGCAGTTACTGAAGCTATCGAAGCACATGAACATAATAAAACATTACATGTATACGACATAAAAATCGCGTGCATCTGTAAATAAAAAAGTAAAACATAAAATTATAAAATAGAAAAAGAAAAGGAAAAATAGAAAACAAATAAAACATAATAAAACATTACATGTATACGACATAAAAATCGCGTGCATCTGTAAATAAAAAAGTAAAACATAAAATTATAAAATAGAAAAAGAAAAGGAAAAATAAAAAACAAATAAAATACAAAAATAGAAAAAGGAAACAAAAAGAATAATAAAATACCACCGAAAAATAAATAATGGAAAAAGAGGAAAGAAAAAAAGAAATAGAAGAAAAGAAATAAAAAGAAATTATGAATGGAATGAAAGAACAAAACAAAATAAAATAAAATAAAATGAGAGGGAATAAAAAATGAAATTAAAAGGTATGGACATCTCATGAAGTAAGTAAATAAATAAGAAACAAGGAAAATAAAAAACAAAGAGAAGAAAAATGAAACTAATAAAAAATAAAGTAAAATACAAAATCAAACAAAAAGAAAAGAAAAAAGATTAGTCAAAAAATAATTAATTAGAGTAAAACGAAAAATAAATAAAAGGTAAATAAAAAGGAAGAATAAAACATCACAGAGAAAAGAAAAAGGGAAAGGGAAGGAAAAAAGAAATAGAAAAACAGAAAAGGGAAAGAAAAACGTACGACCGCACAGGAGCGCTTCGTACTCGCTAAGCGCTGGAAGCTTTCTCGAGTGGCGCCGCTCCCTCCTGGCCTCCTCGTGGGCTGTTTGCTCCCTGTTTTGTCTCTGTTGGGCTTGAGAAACAACAAAATACAGCCCAACTAAAACCACGCGGAACCCGTCCGACTGGTCGACAGCGACGGGTTCCGCCTTTTCTCGTCCCCAACTCCCCAACACCGCTTCTTTCCCCTTCTCGTCTCTTCGTTGCTACAGTCCAGGAGGGCGAAAAGGAGGTTGAGAAAGCTTCCGGCGGCGATTTCGCGGGTCTTCTTCCTCTCCGGCGGCTGGTATGGTGTCGGAGAGGGAGGAGGACCGGTGAATCGTTGCACGGGTGTATATAGACTAGGTAGTTTCTTATCTAGGTCTAGGTTTTGCCAAGGAAGCGCGCCTTCTCTGCGGCCTAGGGTTTGCCAGGGAGGTGTTCCTTCTTTGCGGCTGTCATGTCCGGGTGGCACTGGCGAGGCGGTGGTGGCAGCGTCGCAGTGGAATAAGTTCTCCTGGTTCCTTCCACGCCCCTTTGGCGTTCTTCTCCGACGTCCAAGGCGGGACCGGGGAACGGGGGATCTGGTGAGTCCTCTGTCTAGGAGTCCGCGTGCTCTGCTTTTCCATCGTCTTGTTTGGGTGGTGGATCTGGCGGCGCGCTTCATTAACGGTACATCGGCGGCTGTGGGCGTTGCGGCAAGATGGAGTGCGGATCGAGCTCGACTTCCCGGTGACACTAGTCGTTGGCGAGCTTCGTTCCAGGATCCGAGGCACTCGGGGTGTATCCCCGGCCAATGCTTTTCCATGGTGTTTCAATCCCGGTCTTCACGTGAGGTGGCTACTGCGGCTCTTCAAAGCCTGTGTGCGATGGGGCTCCTCCGGATCTGGGGTGGCCAGGTCGTCTTCTCCGACGACGGCGGCGGCCGTTGGCTTGACAGCAGCGGGTGGAGGAGGCTTGTGGCGATTTGGGGAAGCACATGGTCTAGAGTCTTCAATTTATTTTCTATTTCCTCTAGGGACCTTTGTACAAGATGGCTGCGACAGCTGTCCATGTATCGTCAACCGTATCTCTATTTGTACGTGTCTGTATATGTTTTCCCTGTCCAGTAATACAGGTATGGTTAATAAAAAAACTCCCCAGCACCGCTCGGCTCCACGGAGTTCGCGACAGGGGCGCTTGGCACCCTGCTTGATGCGTCTCATCTTTCTTCATCATGCATGGATGACATAATAAAATGAGATGCGTATTGTTTTTCATTTTTGCCTCGTTTCATTTCGCAGGAGATCTCTCATGTCACTTCATTTTTTTATCGGAATCGCGACTAAAGAAAACATGGAGACTAAAATCATAGGGATGGGTCACCAAATCCATAATCACAGTGAGAATTTTATGTCACAACGAAACGTTGTGCTATTGTAATCTTTTCAGTGCACGGTGCACATGTTTAAGCTTAACAATATTGAAAAGGCAGCATGATGCCTTATTCTTGTATATGAATTTAGTTTGGAGCTCAGCTTTCATATGCACTTTACTGCGTGGAAACAGGAAGGGACCGGAGCAGTTGATTTTATTTATTTATTTTTTTAACATAGCAGTTGATTTCATTTACCGTGAGTACTGCATGAAACTCACCAAGGAAAATATGCAAAGTATACTGAAATCTTTTCTAAAATGTAGGTCCTCTTATAGATGGTCAAATGGGTGGCCCGTCCTGACCCAACATTGACCCATTAAGGCATAGCCATATTTGCTCAGCATGTCGTGCCTACCCATGGGCAATGCTTACGGCCTAGGCATGGCCCACCAGGGTATTAGCTGTGCCATGCGAGTGCACTCGGCCTCGAGCCTGGCAGGTCAGTCAGTACTCAGTAGACAAAAAATCTGCTCAAAAAAAATCAGTAGACAAAAATACTAATCATCTCAGAATTTATCATATCTTCCTTAGCAAATCTGAGAATCTGAGAATCTTATCACAAATTTGTAGGAAGGTGCATCGAATCATGATATCTCTCTAACACAGGCACCACAGCAAGATCTTGCTGGTCAACGCTGACTTGGTTCCGGGGTGAATGGAGGCGGATCACCCCCGCAGGTCAAGTTTTTTTTCAGAGTCGCTCTACTCAAAGGGTTGATTCTTCCTATGGGCGACTGTAGTAGACAGGAGCTCTCTTGCATGAAAAATATTTTTGAAAAACATGATCTGGTCGTTAGGTGAGACTGTCCCTATCAATTGGGTACAAACATGTTTTTGATAATCATTGTACTTATTAATATGTCCAATAAAGGAAGTTCAAAAAAATTGTGCACTACTAGAAAATATCGTCTCTTATAAACACACACACAAAAGTGTCATACAAATATAAATCAGGCTCCATTTTTTGTTTTGTCTCATGTTCTAAAAGGCATAAAAAAACACCCTTTTGCATAAATATATAATTATGCAAAATTCAAAATTTCTCAAACTTTGCTATACAAGGATCCCAAGACATCAAAATAGTTCCGGTGAATTTCTTGGATTTCTTAGCATGTTTGTTAACATAAAGAGTAGAGTTGGGTTTGAACAGAAGCCTTGTTGGAGTTTTTGTAACTTTCGAAGTTGGACAAATTACCTCCCTTTTCTAGCTTGGAGTGTTTTCCCATTTGTGGTTTTTGGATGATATGGCACGTGGCATATCGACCTCACATGTTTTCCCTTTTTTGGCCAAGTAACATTCTATAAAAAAATATATGAGTTCTTAAATGATCTTGCGTGAAAAATAATTTAAAAATTTTAGATGTCATCGAGCTACAAATTTAGTGTAAAGCATGTAACCATTTAAGGTCATTTGAAAAATTCAAAAAGCTGAATAATTGGGAACTTAAAGAAAATAATTGGGCCTCTAAAGAAACTCAAATAAATTTTCTTTTGTCAACTACAAGTTGTATATTTTGTTGAGATGGATCTACAACTTTGATATATATAACACCTGAACAAAAAAAAGGCTTAGCCAACAGAGGAACTACATTTTAAAATCATTGTGCTCACCAATTTTTGTTCACTTCAGAGATCCTTGAGAACAAACAACGTGTGTCTGTGATGGCATATTAATATGACTTTTGTAAACAGAGAGATGAAATCTAACTCTAACTACAGTACTTGTCATAACAAAAGAAGAGGTACTCTACTTGTCGGATAAGACCAGAGGACATTGCTCTTCTATATATCGAGACGAGAGGTTTCTACTCTTATAGTAAGAAGAAGAGGTACTCTACTTGCAGGAGTTGATCTTGCTCCCACGCCCTCTGCGCTTGGGACATTGCTCTCCTATATATCGAGACGAGAGGTTTCTACTCTTATAGTAAGAAGAAGAAGAGAGAGACAGAGAGGCGACTTCATTCAAATTTCCAATAAAGGTACGCAAACAACCAAGAAAAGCAGCAAGCTAAGTGGACTACACCACATAGCCCTCGTATATTTATTTTAGTTTTTACCAGTTCGGACGGGAATTTCCCCTCCCCAGCGAGGCCTTGTTCGTTTCATCCCTAAATCATGGCCCTCCAAATCCCCACGGTTTTGAAAGGAAACGAACAGGGCCTGACACCTTTGCTCTTGTCACTGCTTGTCGAGAGAAAAGCAAACAAAACCATGAACAGCAGACTGGCTAAGGTCTTGTTAGGTTAGGGTGTAATAATGGGCCTAGGAACCGTTCCAGGTGATCAAGGTTACGAATGTTGGCACGTGGCCGTGCGTCCAGGCATGTTCCGTCCGGACGGCTCGTTCCAAGGCGTGCCCAACGATCGGGCCCAACAGGCCTCCTCTGCTCCACCTTCAGTACGACGCGATTTTTTCAAAAAAAACACAGCGACATTTCCTTTCACCATTACCGCACATATGCGACTACCACGGGTGCATCTACCGCGCTTCCCACCCACCGCTGGCCTTCTCCAACGCGGTGGCATTCTCCAGTCGCGGCCTTCCCATCCGACCACCGCGCCCCCATCCCGCATCGCTCGCTCCCGCCCATCACGCTCTTGCCCATCCAGCGCCGCTCGCTCCCGCCCATTGCGTGCCACTTACCCGGCCAAGCCAAGCCCAATGCTACTAGCGATGGTGGTGGTGGTGGTGGTGCTCGTGCGGCGCCGGCTCCGACCCCGACGGCAGAAATCGCCTGGCCCCGGGCTCCCCCATGTTGCAAGCACATATTTTAAGTGTTTCAGTGTTTCGTAGGTAAGATTCAAGTGTTTCATGCGGATGTTGCAAAAGTAGATCAGGATGTTGTGCACATGTTGTAATGATTGTACGCGTATGTTGCGAAGTGTATGTTCCCAATGTTTCATCTATTTTTTCAGATGTATGTTGCAAGTGTGTTTATCTGGATGTTAATATGTTTGCAATTGTTTTTCATATGTTTTTGCATGTGTTTTAGGCGAATGTTTCGAATGTTTCGGCTGTTTTTGTACGCATGTTGTAATGGTTTTATTTTGATGTTTTGAAAGTAGATCGTGAGTGTTGTGCATGTTGCAATGTGAGCCACTTGCCTCAGCTTGCAGCTGTTGGGGCACCGTGCATGGAGGGGAGCGGCGCAGCAGGCGTGGAGGGGCGCAGAAAGTAGGGAAACGTGGGGGAGTGACGCGGGCGGGGTCCGCCTATGCGTGCAGCCGGTGTTGGTGCGGGTATCCAAACACAGGGGTTCCATTCAAACGTCTGAACGCTAGTGCTGCTGTCAAGGTTATACACATTAGTGAACCATTCTAGTTGGAAATCGTTCTAGGCGATCGTTCCTGGATTACCCGAACGAGGCCTAAGTTCGATGAGCCGACATTATCAGGCCCTGCTTCATTTAGCCCGTACCTATTTTGACTGTAAAAAGGTTATTGCTGCTCATTATTTGCAACCTCAAAAGGTTTCCACGGAGTTGACTTGTACACAGTACTCTCTTCATTTAAAATTATAAGACAGTTTGACTTTCTAAATACTTAATTTTTTTTCATGCACTTATATAATAGTAATTTTTTTCCATGCACTTATACAATAGTACACAGATGGGCTTCAATCCCAGCTGGGAACATGCTTTAGTTCTGATTTCCCAATCGAAACTACGGATCCGGGACTAAAGGCCGGAATCTTAAGTCCTGGGTCATGCAAACCGGGACTAAAGCTCATCCTCAAAACTTAAAACATAGTTTAAATCCTGGAGAACTCTGCTTGCGGTGCGTGAGATTCAAACCCAAGACCTCTGTCTCGCGCGTAACTTACTTACCAACTCAACTACACATGTGACAAAGTCCTAGACGCTCTCCTTTTTGAATTTATCTGCGAGGGGCCTTTAGTCCCAGGTGAGAGACCTGACATCAATAGGAACTAAAAGGTCACCATTTAGCCCTAGTTAGTTTTATCAACCGGAACTAAAGGTTGAAGGGCCTTCAATCCGGGTTGGTAACTCCAACTAGGACTAAAGGATGGCTTTTAGTCCCAGTTGGTGTTACCAACTAGGATAAAAGAACCTTCGGTGCCTGTGAAATTTAGACCCAGGACAAATGCTCACATTAATCTCGATCCCAAACACAATTGAGACTAAAGGTGCGAACCGAAAGTCGTTTCTCTACTAGTGATAGATATGCACTATGTCTAGATGTATAGTAAAAACAATGAATCTTAAAAAGCTAAAATGTCTTATCCGAGATAAATTGAGTTCCAAGATATGTGAAATGTCACCGAGTTCCTGAGCCAACTAACTACATGAGCAGATATATATGAAATACCATCTCAATCATAGTGAAAGATCCACACACACATACAAATGAAGTGCTACGCTACATCCCGCCGATACACAAGTTCGGATACAGCAAATTATCTACTACCGGAACCTGGAGCATCATGTCCAAATCTAACTACCAAACAAAACGCCGAGATCCAAACTGTCAGACTCAAAACGTGTTGCTTTTGTTTCCTCGTCACTTTCATCATCAGTGTACCATAAACTGCATGAAGTATCAGGTGAGCCCATTTCAAATAGGTCAATGGCAGGGTGTCTCAGATCTTCCACTCCTTGGTTCTTGCATGCATAACATTGGCCTGACGAAAAAAGGCAAGCAAAATGTATTAGAAAACTGTAAGTACATTCACACGTATTTCATATATGATATTATACAGTTGCTATTACCATTTTCGTTTGGATCCAATGGATAGCATAAATAATATTTTTTCCTAAAAACCTCCTTCACTTCAGCAAAATACAGCTTCACCTTCCAATCAGCTTCTGGCATCTTCATCCTCACAGTGAAGTTATAATGATGGTACACCTTGTCATAGCTCTCCACATTAAAACACTGGTGCTGAAGTTCATCAAGGCGGTAGTCCTCCAGCTTCTGACAACAAATCAACATATGGATATATTGGGAAAGTTCTAAAGTTTGAAAGTTTAATTCGTTAAAAACTATGCATACCGCAAGATGTCGATTTATGTCAATGAACTTCTTGAAACACAACATCACCTCCTCGTTCATCCAGGCCGTTCCATTCGGAATACTTTCTTCTGCTGAAGGTTCATGCCTGAATCCACAACTAGTTTGAGACCAACGTCTTCCTTTATGGTGGGAATCAAAGTATCATAAAACCAATTCCAAACATCGATAGTTCTTTTTTGCATACTAAAAAGTAATAAAGCTACACTAGAGGTATGACTCGAATGAAAGTTTGTAAGCACGACATGCACCAATTGTTTAGAAACTTCACTCTTCTTAAATCTGGATGACTAGTAGGGTAAAATACAAAAGTTAGGGTAAATGACATCATACATGAATATTATCAATATTCTCTCAAAATATTACAAAAGTATCAATGCGCAGCAGTAGCCAGACAACTTATTACCACCACAGCATTTGATTGTATGATACAGGGACAGTCATAGGCCCCAAGCCTATGATGTCCCAGCATCCTAAGAGGGTGGCGACATTACATTTGGCAGCTACCACCACTCTCAGACTCCACTACTATGAGGCTGATGATGGTGTCACAACCTTGCCTTCCAAGTCATTAGAAAGTTTATTAAGCAAAAGTTAAAAAGGCGCCCTTCAGTTTTATCTCTAAGCCTCCTCTCACCCTCTCACTTTTCACTAGTTGTGCCAGCACCCTTCATGGTCACTAGCCTTATCCTCCCCTACCAGCAAACCAAGACCACAATAACTGGCACTGCTTTACTCTAAAAATGTATTAAAAAACTATTATGTAATCACAACAATGTGAAAATTACTAAAGCCTAAAATTGACAATGAAAACAATAAAGCCTAGGGGAATTTCTTTTTGTTGAACAACGGCACAACACATTAAGAACAAAGAAAAATACACTAAGCCAGCAGGCGTACTCCCAAACAAATCAATACCAAATATCAACAAGATAGTGATTGAAATAAAATAGAAGGAAAAGCAGGCCAAAACATTAGAACCTCTACCTTGATTCAGTTGGTACCATACTATGCTGAGGGTGAGCTGCTGCAACAGAAGCCTGTTCAGTAATAACACTGGGCAGCTGTGGTTCTGTACCCAATTCAGCAGCACGGGCATTAAGAGCCTCCTCAACGGCCAAAATGCTATCAGAAGCTATGTCAAGGTTGATACAAGGACATGCATCTAAGTATTCCTTAACCATACGCTGCACATCCTTTGGGCTGAAGAAAAGCATGGTAATATTGTTAAAAGCAACCAACAATCAAATTCCAAACTGCAGCTGTAGACGAAATGTCATGGAATGCAAACTAAACATTTGCTGACTGGTGCTATTGAGCAAATGAATTCATTTCTACATAACAAATGAAAGCATGAATACAACAAATGAACACAAAGGTTTTCACCGGCATGGTCACTTATACTGCTTATTCACAATCATAAGTACTCCACTATGCACTTGACCATGCATGTGCTAGAGGTGTAAGAAAAATAAAAAAAATATTTGCACATTACAGGCTTATATCTGATCGAATTAGCATCTTCAAAATACCATCATGTCCATAGCTTAGAATGATGACAGAGTAATTAGTAGTATTTACTTCGTGTGGTCCTACAGCTACTCACATGCTACTGTGTTGCTTACTTGCTTATATTTGGTGTACTGAAATTTTAGTGCCTCAACATGGCTTATTGCTATTTCCAGTGTATTTCAGGCTTACATATATATAACAACAAAAATGCCGGTATCAATAGAAAATAGTGATGATGTACATACTCCACATCTGAATATAGCTTGGGGCGTTGCTCCTTGACATTTGGTATAGTGGAAAGAAGGGGCTCAGACAGCACCATAGATCGTGATATACCTTTTGGTCGGTTAAAAAACAACTCAGTCTGTCTAGTAGTAGGCACCCTGCACAGGCGAGATGACGCTTAGATAGAGTTACCAATTTATGTGTTCCTTGTTCATTCCTTCTTTTTTGTAACGCATTAAAGCAAGAAAATTTTATACAAAATAGTGTAATTTGTTGTGTCACATAAAGTACTTCTTGTTCTCTTTTTACGCTACTAAACCCATATATCAACACTTAACTTTTGTTTTTGAGGATTCTTGCCATTATGAGATAGAAAACATTAAATTTCAGCGTAGATAAAATAAAAAAGAGCAAAATATACGTACCATGCACAGTCATCATCAGTAGACTCTTCATCTGTTTCTGTTTGAGGGGTCAGAAGTGGGGGGTCACTTAATGACAATGCCTCTTCTATAACTTTCCTATCAACCTCACTGCTGTTCACCACATAGGTATGCTCCTCTTGCCTGATAAAATAACATTTACAAAGGAACAATAATCATTAGAAAGAATATCCAGAAGAAGGTATTATGAATTTGCTATACAAGTGAACAAAAGTCAGACAATAAACATGTATCTATATATAAAGTAAAACAACAAGGCTGTCTGGGCTGGTCTGAATAGAGAACACTCTGCCCAACGCAGGTTCCAGTTCCAGCCCCTTGAGCTTCAGGAGGACTACAAACTTTGAATCAGCACATGTAAGTACACTGACAATCTACAATCTTGTTCCATTGCCAAGAAAGGAAACAAACTATATTTATTGGAATATTTTATACATGTTAAAAGATAATGAATTTGAAGCGGCAGCAAAAAGTTTCCAGGCCAAACATTCCAAAATCGCAAGGCTAACAAATAAAACAGAGAAGCCCTGGTGTTGGCTGGTGCTAAGGCATTACAGCAGCTCCTTTGTAGGTCATTGCCACTGGCTGCTTATGCTGTGGATGGGTTTTTTGGTCGTGTTTTTATCTTTGCAGCGAGTGGTCCTGATAGTCTTGTACTGGGTGGCCTAAGGGAGTTGAGTTTGCTTCTCCTTTGTTTTTTTTCTTTTTTCAGACACACAGTTCTCTTGCGCAGTTCGAGAAAAAAAACAGAGAAGCCCTTATGACTTCAGATTACACAATACTTCTATACAGCCAGGGTCGAAAAATGCTCACTGGACAGCAGTTCTACGCAATTTCCTAGCCCTTGAAGCTAGTAAACTTCAAAAGTACATGGATCCCTCAAAGTGCCTTGGCTACATTTACGTTCCTACAGAGAACTTTTTGTTTTCTGTAGCTGTGATTTAATTGTGAAATGCTAGAAGGGTATGAAAAGTCAGCCTAGCTTGTAACTGATACGTATAGGACAAGATTTTTCATTTCTTGATCATTCTTTGTTCTCTGGATAGATACACACGGTGTTTGTCCTAGCATGCAAGTTGGAACGGTTCACAGTGCAAGTGATGATCTCTTGACCATAATGTGTTTAATGGTTTGGTGCTGAAAAATAAAGCAGTAAAAAAATATAACTAGGAAGATTGAAATGGTTCTGTTAAACAAAAACACATTTTTTAAATAGGCAAGCAATATCCACCACATCCCACCAATATAAAAAAGGGAATCTTTTGGGGAGCAAGAAACAAATGGCAGTCCAAAATTTTGCTATGATATGCAATTTTTGGTTGTACAAACCACCGGTAGCACAATACATGTTTGCTTTTTGGCGTCCGAGGCAGTTTGGTAATTTAATTGGTTAGTTTGAAATGATTCTCATAACAGATAGCAATTATAAATGGCGCAACCATACAGCTACTTCATGCACTATTCACATGGCTTGTCAACGTAAAAGCCAATCTCTATGGGAGCAAAAAATAGCAGAGTATTTTCCAACACCATAACCTGGGAAGGGGAACTAAGCACACGATCAGTTTTACACCTTAGAGCTTAGAGCGATATGTTCTGCAAAAAAAGTAATGAAGATATGGATCTGAGTGTGACGTCTCTGTCCACTTAACAATTTATACCATATGGCACCAACTTAAAGTGCTACCGCAAGAAATTCGGCACTTTTCCTTAGATGGTGAACGGTGTGGGCCCCATCAAATTGCATATGGCCAAGGGAAACTGAATTTAAAAAGTGGAACATAAGAAAAGAACTCACTCGGAGCGAGGTGCATAATCAACATTAGTCATTTCAGCTGTTTCTGAGGTGGAAAGTGAAGGGTCACCCAAAGACAGCGCTTCAATTGTTGGCAAATCCATAATCGGCCTATGAAGCTCGCTGCTTCTCACCGCGCTAGCCTCAGCCCTGATTAAAAACATATTATAGGAAAGATCATCAATACAAAGAACAGTGAGAAAAATAAGTATAAATTTGCTATGGAAACAAACACAGGCCAGGTATTAAAGATTTAATAAAGGTAAAAAAAGCAGCTTACCTTGCCAATCTTCTTGGTCGAGAATGCCTTGGGCGGTCTGAATAGAGAACACTTTGTCGAACACGTATTCTACCTTCAGCTCTAGGATGACTATGAATGTTGGAATCAACAAACTTTGTTAGGTTTGTAACAGCAATCTACTGTGTTGTTCGATGTTCATGGAATGCAAGAAAGTATTGTTCATTAAATTGTACCCAATAATAAAAAAATAAAGCATAATTTTGAGGGGCAACGACAAAAGGTTTTCCAGCCAAGCAACAAAAAGATGCCAACACTTCTCAGCAGTTATAGTTGTACAAGTCTAAGAGCTTAGGAGTGTGGGTGTGTGTGTTGTAAGGGCTCTTGCCCCCTTTTCTTCTTAATACAAAGATACACAGCTCTTCGGCGTGTTTGAAAAAAAATAGTTGTACAAAGCAACTGATGCACAGTATGTCCGCAATGGTAGTTTCTAAGCAAATGAGGGCAGCTGTTTCTTGCAGTCAGAGGGGCTAGTTTTCTGGCCACATGGGAAGGGCAATACTATCAACAATATATCCGTCCCGTTCATCAACAAGAAAAATCGATCTTTTCACCAGGAAGCATAAAAAAAGGCATAATATTTTCCAGCAACATCTATCAGGTGGGGAGTAGAATTAAAAACACAAGCTTTAGGGAATGTCTTTTTGGAGTGAGTGAAAAAGAATGATTTCGTTAAGTGTCTGTGACTGTATCTAGTGTCTCAGGTCACACTATGCAATTTCTGCTATGTGGAGCCAATTCCAGGTCATATTCCATCCGCAGTAGGTTGAGGGAGAAAGACGGAGAATAGTATGGCTGGGAACTGAATTGGGAAAGGAAAAGCAGGAGAAGAGGACTCACTCGGAGGATGGCGCAGCTGAGGAAGAAGCCTGGGAGAGGAGACTTTGTAGCCGGTGACTAGGCGCGCCGACTACGAGGTGCTGTCCTGATTCGTTGATTACCCAACGGGGTGCAGGAGGGCCTGGGTCCCTGGCACCGCCGCCGTCTGCGGAGGAGGATGCCTGGGACCCGGCCCCAGATCGGCGGTGTCGGCGGCGACGGCGGCGGCTCACGACATCGGCACGGGATGCTGGGCCGGGACCGGCGGCAACGTCCTCCCAGAGCGGCCCGAACCCGAAGCGGTCCGTGATCGGTCCTGCGCGGGGAGGAGTCCCTCTGCGCGGTGGAGCGCCGGTTGCGCGGCGGGGATCGGCGCCGTCGGCCATGGCGGCCGAGCTGCAGGCGGTGGGTTTGGGCTTTTGGACGGTGGACGCTCGCGTCCCTCACAGCTCACAAGCTAGTAGTACTACTTCTCGCTACTGACTGGAGAGGAGATGCCTGGCAAGTCACGACCACGGGTAGCACATCGCTGGTTTAACTTTCGAGTGTTTCTACTGTCAAGATTAAATAGGTGAAACATAAAGCTCTTTTTCGAACCGAATGCTTTCCCATAGCATAATTTTTGTACTTTTTTCATTCAACTTTTCACCTTTTACAGATAGGTGGGAGCCGACAAACATTTCATAGCTATTTCAAGGCACATAAAGAGAGGTGTATGTTTCATAATTGTTTCAACCAAATAACTTGTATCTTTCGAAGAAGTGGCTAGCCTACGTTCGATTAACTGATTTTTCGGCTGATGCTGATGATGATTTATTATGAGAAAAAAAATTATTTTATGGCTGAAAAGTAGTGCTGATACACATCAATCTAGGGCGCTTGAAATCGAAGTTATGGGTGGAGGCATGCCTTAGGCATATTTTTTAGTCTCATATGAAAGAGAAACATGTAGGTGAGCATATAAAAGGAGCCCTTAAGCGTCCAAGATCCCACGCTTTGGAGTGCTGCTTGCGTCAGGCAGCTCTGCTCAGCTCTGAACAAACAGGCCTAAGACTAAGAGCACAAACGAGGAGTAGTTGGCAAGCATTTTGGCAGGTTCAAATGCCCTTAAAGAGATAGGCTAACTAGGATGTTAGCTAAATAGGTGTAGGCTGAGCCCATCTTCAAGATTCTTGAGAGGCTAACAAGGGTGTTAGCTAAATAAGTGTAGGCTATCAAGAGTCTTCCTAAAATTTGCTCTCTAAATCATCATTTAGAGAGTTATTATAATAAAAATCGTTTTCACATAACTTTTTCTGTCTCTTTTGCGCACTCTAGAGAGCTATTATCGCTCTCTATTTTGATTAGTGAGAAATCTAGTAGAGCATATCTATATTTAGAGAGATCCAATTAAAAAGGCCTTTTAAAGGTATTGTTACACCATAGTCTCTACTCCTAGAGTCTTATGAAGTTGCTCTAGTAGTAAGGCTATTTTTTATCACACACATTCTAGCAAATAAACCAAATTTCAGCTTATTATTAGCCCATATCATACCCTTAGGACATGTTTGATTAGCTAGCCTCCAATTCAAAGGGATTGAGAGGAGTTTATTTCTCTCCTACAAATTAAAATCTCCCTCAATCCGCTCTAATCCATTTAGATTCAAGACTAACGGAACAAATGTTTAATGTGTTGCCTATTGAATTCGACGTGTCCTCTTTTTTATTTACTACAAAATAAGAGATCCGGAGGCTAACGAAAGAATCGGACGCGCGGATCAACCAAAAAAGGTTCCCAAATAGTAAGAGACATATAATATAGTATCAGCTCTCTCAGAAATTAGATGTGTAATTACTTAGATTACATATGAGTTTATTTATTTTATATTAATATATGTCATAATAATAACCCTTAAAGCCCTAGCACCGGGTAGCAGAGGGTTAATGTGGCACTCGTCACGACCAAGGTTAATTCTTTGATAATACATGTTCAACCCTAAAGAAGCGAATTAAGTTAGGATACACTAGGGACAAGAGGGAAGAAACAAACAAAGCGAATTAGGTTAAGGAAGAAGCAAACAAATTAAAAGCCGGCACACTAGCTGGATGATAATGGAACTTACCGTGGGTTAGATTTTTGTCGATCCAGTGATGATCGCAGGGCGGCCGGCGACCTTTGACGCCAAGCGATTCCAGCTGGGAGGCGCACGATTCGAAACCGATGTGTCACCGGAACCTGTTATAAATACATCATCAAGCGATAATTGATGCAAGACGACATATACACATCTATATATGCATAAACAATGATGAAGGAGGTGGTATACTCCAGATTCGAGTCGAGGTGGTATACAGATCCGATTTGTTTTCTAGTAGTAAGTAGTAGTAGTAATAAACCTTATTTGGTTCAGGACCAAGCGGCGCACGGTTTGGCTAGACAGGGCCGCATGTTGCACCTTCTAGGCCAACGCACGTGGTCGTGTAAGCTGTCCAACGAGCAAAGCTTTACTGCTCGTACCAAACACCAATCAAACTCGAATATGTTAACAAGAAACATGGCCTTGTTTAGATCCCAAATTGGGATCCCAAATCACGGTAGCAACACTGCGCTACACTGTAGCATTTTATTTTTATTTAATAATAATTGTCCAAACATTGATTAATTAGACTCAAAACGTTCGTCTCGCAAAGTACAACAAAACTGTGTAATTAATTTTTTATTTCATCTACATTTAGTACTCCATGCATGTGCCGATATTTTGATATGACGGGAATCTTGTTTTTGCACAGTAGAATTTGGGGTGAATTTGGGTAAGGCCCCGTTCACTTCTCAAAATATTTCCTCTGCCACCCGTCACATCGAATCTTTGGACGTATACATAAAGCATTAAATGTAGGTAAAAAATAACTAATTATACAGTTTGTCTGTAAATATCGAGATGAATCTTTTGAGCCTATTTAATTCATGGTTGAATAAATTTTATCAAATAACAACGAAAGTGCTACAGAAAATTTTCCACCAGATATTTGGGAACTGAACACAGCCTAACTAAACATGGCCGCTGTTGCAGCACGAACCTTGGGCTAGGCGCCTTGCCGAGATGGTGTTCCTAGTGTCACGGTTTTCCCCAGTCCGGACGTGGACAGGTCCCTGCAGGGTTCTCTTGTCTACGGAGTACTGGAATCAAAAAGTAGTCTACGGTACTCGATGCGTCTAGCCAGACCTATGCTACAGGTAGCCAAGTCTACCCTGCAACCCTACTAGTGTACTCTGGACTGTGGCAAAAGCTGCTCCTCCACTCCACATCTCCACCCCGAATGCCCAAAGACGATACACCGACAAATCATTAATCAAGCAAAGATTACACGAGCACGAGGAACAAATCGCAAATCGTTTTGATCTGTGCAAATTCCAGAATAGAGTCCTTTTGAAGTTGCTCTGATAGCGAGGCTAATTTTTTACCACACACATTCGCGCCAATTAGTCCATTAACTGAGCAAATAAAGCTAATTTCGGCTAATTTTAGCTAGCTTATTATTAGCCATCATATCTTATAACTTGTTGGGTTGCTCTCCAATTAAGGTCTTGTTTAGTTCAGAGAATTGGGGAGAAAAACACTGTATCAGAATTCATGTAACATTTCGTTTGTATTTGGTAAAAATTATCTAAATTTTGACTAACTAGGCTTAAAATGTTCGTCTCGCAAAGTACAACAAAACTATGCAATTAGTTTTTTATTTCATCAACATTTAGTACTCCATGCATTTGTCAACATTTTGATGTGACGAGGAATCTTCTTTTTGCATAGTGGAATTTGGGGAAGAATTGGGGGAACTAAACAAGGGGTAAAAAAGGTTAAGTGGGATTTAATTCCTTATACATATTAAAATATCTCTCAATCCGCTCTAATCCATTCAGATTCAAGACTAACCGAACAAATGCTTAATGGTAGATAGATAGAGGAGTAATTCCTTACAAGTTAAATCTCTCTCATGCAGCGTGCTCTATTATTACTGTAGGTAGGTAGAGGAGTACACTACTTTTGCCTTGGAATTTTCTGATTTTACAAATGGATAGAAACACACACACATTTTATAATGGTTTCATCAAGGTATATAAAGAGAGGAGGTTTCATAATTGTTTCAACCAAATAGCTTGTGGGTGTTTGGTTATAGGACTAAAGTTTAGTCCCCATTATATCTGATGTTTGAACACTAATTTGGGGTATTAAATATAGACTAATTATAATTAATTGTACAATTTGAGACTAATTCACGAGACGAATATATTAAGCCTAATTAGTCCATGATTAGATAATGTGGTGCTACTGTAAACATGTGTTAATCATAGATTAATTAGTTTTAATAGATTCGTCTCGCGATTTAGTCTACTCATGTGCAATTAGTTTTATAATTAGCTCATGTTTAGTCCTCCTAGTTAGTATCCGAACGTCTGATGTGATAGGGACTAAACTCCCTAGAACCAAATACCCTCCATACTTCTTTTCTATGGCACATAGTTTACATCAGTTTCTTCACAAAATCACAACTCACATCTAAACCAAGCGGACTCTCAACTCCGTATCATCTTCCCCACAACCCTTCCTATTCCCCTAATTATAGGAACACTACTGCCACTCCCATGACTCTCCCATTGTTAGATCTTGCTGCCCGTGATACCGACAACAGTCCTGCCACCTTGCCGCACACGTATAGTTTGCGGCCATCGCTGCCCCCAACCCCCTTCTAGGTCCACCGATGAATAGAACCCCCAAACCATAACCCCTAGCCTCTAATTGGCGATCGCTTTTTCTTCTCTAGTGGTGAGGAGCGGAAGTATGGTTTCACCTTGCGGCCAGCATGTACTAAACTCTAAATTCTAAACGCCCATTGTATGAACATAATTACAATTGTAATGGAAAATCACCTTCATCGTATCATCGTCAAAGAGATCAAAAACAATGAACATTTTGAAGGGGAGGTTTGAACTAGCAAGAAATCAATCCCAACTTCGTAATACCAGCCATTACCAACCGATATATTTATATATTAATAACATAAACCAGCTTAAGTAGTCTTCTTACTTGTAGTAGATTTGTATGCATTTCCTATGTACTCATGATTCTTAGTAGATATGGTTTCTAACTTTCTCTAAGAATCTTAATGTTTGAATAACAATGTTGGCTGGTTAAATATCATTTTCCCGAAATGAAGTCGTGGCGTTAGTGCGGACACTATATTATAACATTTATGTTGTGTAGCAATGTTGGGGTACTGGGAGAAAAGGCCCAGAGACGGTCGTCAAGGCCCGCGAGGTCATTCAGAGTGTGGCTTAGAGGAGGAAGGTTGTGGGCCTCAACGAGGAAGGCCCAAGCCCACGCGGAGTGGCTTCGGAATCCTTCTCGGCCTACTTGGCAGAGCGAGGCGCGGGGTCTGCTTCACCTGACCCTTAGACATACGAGGCCCGCGCTGCCTAGGCAATAAGGGGCATGCCTCGTCCGATGGCCGGCACTACTCCAATTCGCTTGACCCCGTCCAAAAGAGCTCTGCCCTGGCGAAGCCCCAGGACATGCCGATGGGTCGGGTGAAGGAAAGCCTGGATCCGTAGTGGGACCAGGTTGTCCCCTCCCGACCCCACAGGAGTATAGTAGGCATTCTGGTACCATCCCTTGACACGAGAGCATCGTGCCCCTAGGCTACCCTGTGGTCATGTCACGAGCCACCTAGGGGCACAAGCTCGCTACAATTCCGAGCGGATCAGCACCACGCCCCTGAGTTAGGTACGATGCCCAATCGGGGGGCCATGGAGGGCGCCGCAAGCCATGCTCTCCCATCGCCACGGTTTGACGCTGTAGTCAAGCAGCAGCACGACATGCCTCGCCACGATGTCATCAACACAGCAACGTGAGGGGTCATCCCAGTCACCGACGATCAGGCCGAGGAGGGCGTCCGCGGAGAAGAAAACGGCCCGCCCACGAAAACTCCTTCCACAGGTCGCCTTCTCTTCCTTCTTCTTCCTTTTCGGACCACTGTGTACCTCAAGGCTCCCCCTCGACCTATAAAAGGGGGGCCTTGAGATTTCTCTAGGACAAGCTCTCTGGACTTTACAGTTCATAGACACACTTACACACACATCCACGCACACAGAGACTTGGGAGCCTCCTCTCTCTCTCGCCCGTTTGTAACCCCTACTACAAGTCTACAAGCAAATCAAGAGTGGGTAGCACATATCAGCGCGACTGGAGTAGGGACATTCTGCCCGAACCAGTATAATCCTCGTGCCCACCTTAGCTCATCATCCGAGCCTAAACGCGCAATCACACAAGTTTACTAGCCGGTGGTTTTCGAACACCAACAATTTATGATACAAAATAAATATTGTTAGATTAATTATAGATTATATTTTTATAATAAGTTTATTTGGAGTCATAAATATTAATACTATTTACTACTTCCTCTGGTCTATTTTATCTAGCGCACATGCATACCAAGATTCAAACTTCAAACATTTTGACCAATAATTAGGCCAATAATTTTTAATTATTATAATACAAACTTTATATGATTAGATTTGTAAGGAATTATACTATCCAATGATTATAAGTTTGTAAATATAAATAATATAATATAAAGCAAATGAATGGTCAAAGTGTAATCTAGGCGTCCGTGTCATTCTAACTTGTGCCGGACAAAATGAACTCGAGGGAGTATAAACTTGGTCTAGTTTGACCAGCACTTTTGTGAAACTTGGCCAAAACTGGACCCGCCCTGCAGCCATCGTTAGATGACTTCTCCTGATTGTCGGGCAACCTAATCCTCGGAAGATTGATTCCCTTCCTTAGGGTGGGAGCCACCCACTGACGGAGCCAAGTGCAGGCCATACTGGGCTCCCCTGCTATCAAAGATTAATTAAGATTTAGTCCATATATGTATATAATTGTAAGTCTAAACTGTCATCTAGAGAGCTAGGTATTCTAAGCTTTCCTTCTTTGCAAAGTGCGTATATAAATCAGTAGTTATTTCATTTATCTTTAGCGAGTACTATCTGATCGACCATAAAACTATGATCAATCTAACTACTTTGGCCCCCCTTGATTATGCGCCTCGTTCGGCTGGCTGGTGGCTGGTGGCTGGTGCTGATTCGTTGTGAGAGAAAAATACTGCTGGCTGGCTGGTGGCTGCTGGCTGATGCTGAATTGGTGTGAGAAAAAAGCACTGCTGGCTGGCTGGGAGCCAGCCAGCCGAACAAGGCCATGATTCTGGCTCCGCCACTGGAGCCACACCTCTTATCAGTGCGGTGTGACGAGAGGCCACAGCCCTTGGTCAATTGGGTGCCCCATCACGATACATAGGAGTGTCGTATTTCTGTTGACTTAAGAAGGTTTCAGATCTCGAACATTTACAATACTAATACATACTTTTGAACAGCCTAGCCAAAGAAGTAAAATGCCAAAACTTTACGAGGCCATCTTTTTACAAACTGTGTTTAGATCTATTTTGTAAAAAAATGGGCTAAAACACCAAAACTTTTTGCAAAAAAAAAAAGAGAACTAAGCAGGGCATACTGTATAGCTAGCTCTGGTCCATCGTAATGTGAATACTAGTGAAAATGTCAAATACTAGTACTACGTCGTCGCAAAAAGAAGGCAGGTAGCCAATGAAAATGGCCAGGACGTGTCGTATGTCAGTGTAGATGGGAGAGATGTGTTCACTTCCTTCAAAATTCTAAAAATTTTATAAAATTTCCTGTCACATCGAATCTTTAGACGCATACATGGAGCATTAAATATAGGTAAAAAAATAACTAATTACACAGTTTAGTTGTAAATCACGAGACGAATCTTTAAAACATAATTAGTCTATGATTGGACATTAATTACCAAATACAAACAAAAGAGTTACTGTGCTTCCAAAAATTTTACAGCTCATCTAAACACAGCCTAGTATAGTACTGTAGCAGTCAGTCCAGCAGCTCCATCCCTACTCGTGTAGTACTACTAGCCTTCTCGGGCCTCGGCTTCAGACCAGCCGCCTCTAAAACGATACTCTAAAGCTTTAGAGTATGAATATAGAGTAAAAACTGTTGCACTGGGTATTCTAAAACGATACTCTATCCTTTCTCTTACTCTATATTTAGAGTGATACAGTGCTTACTCTATACTCTATACTGGCGGGTCCCACTAGCTAAACAAAGGAAAAAATGCTATAACTCACGAACCAAAAATTCAAATTAAATTTCAATTGCACCATTAAATTCGTCTCAATAAATCCTTCAAAACTAGATCTGGATATATTTAGATAAAATGATAAGTGAGTCCCATAGTGGATAGAGTGGATAGAGGATGATATAGAGAATGGATGGGTGCGGGAGAATTGAGTATAGAGGAGAGAATCTTGCTCACTAGGACGTATAGAGAATGAATATAGAGGTCCATGAGTGCGGGTAGTCTCAGTACTAACGGGCAAAGTCGTGTAGCTTTTTTTTCTCTCTCTTTCAGGACGTTTATGTAGTAGAGTACCACATGAACAACTTCAAAATCTTATCAGCAGTTCCGCGCTGAGATGATTTTACACCTAGAGTTCTTTAGACGAACTTGCAACATCTTAGCGAAATCGAACTGTATTTAAAAACTACGTACCTCATCAATCACCATTGTGCAAATCGGCATGATAAAAGTCGTCGGTTTCGCTCGGGATAGAGGGAACATGAACCGGATGGATTGCGGACTGGAGTGCGGACATGGCACGAGCAAATTTTGTACACTTTCACCGTTTCACGGTATTCCTGTTGGCTCGATGACGGTCTGTCGATTGTCATGATCTATTAGTCTCGTCACCGATATGCTGACTTTGCCATTGCTAAATTTTAGTGCTAAATTTTAGTTCGTGCCACATTAGAGGTTGACTGAGTTTGACCATAGGGTGATCGGATACTAATAAAAAATAAATAATTTATTCCGTGAGTAAACCGCGAGATGAATTTATTAAGCCCAATTAAACCATTATTAGCACATGTTTTTACTGTAGCAATTATTGCTAATCATAGCCTAATTAGGCTTAAAAAATCGTCTCGCAAATTATCCTCACCGTATATTTTTAGTTTCGTAAATAATCTATATTTAGTACTCCATACATGTGTCATAGATTCGATGTGATGAAAAATAAAATTGGATTCACGAACCAAACGCCCCCTTATTTTTTTTCTTCCGGTATTCACGGGAGTGGTGCAACTTGCGAGCAAACCCGCCGGGTATAGCCTTTCGTGAATCAGTGAGAGAAATCTATAATCATAGCGTTTTATAACCTAGATTTTAGATATATTTCTATAATACAAGTATGAACAACTTTTGAAGCTTCAGCTTGAACAAATTTTCAAGCTTACAGACTGGTTTTTGTATTCGGTAATAGTTATCCAACAGTTGACTAATTAGGCTCAAAATATTCATCTCGCAAAGTACAACTAAACTATGCAATTAGTTTTTGAATTCATCTATATTTAGTACTCCCTCCGTCTAAAAAAGAATGCAATTTCCACATTTTGAGAAATCAAGCAGTTTAAACTTTGATTAAAATTATATGAAAAAGTACTAATACCAATTAGACAAAATAAATACCATTAGATTAGCTATAGGACATATTTTCATAATAAATTTATTTGGATACATAAATGTTAATATTATTTACTATAAACTTAGTCAAACTTGAGTCAATTTAAATGGCATGGTTCCCGTAATTGCATTGTTCCCAGACGGAGGGAGTACTTCATACATGTATCGTAAATTTGATGTGATGGGAAATCTTTATTTTGTATAGTGCATTTTTCAAGAATTTTGGAGATATGTATCCGATAAACGCACTTTGCGTAAAAAAAAGCCCGCAGCGGCATCCGTTATTCCGTCCGGTATCCTCTGGCAGCTGCACTAGTCCGGTAAATCAAGCGGACGTAGCATCCTTCCGCTACAGCACGGCCCCATACAGAGAGCGCGCAAGGGTGAGGAGGCAGCAGCCGTGACACAGAGAGAGCGTGGGAGAGAGTGCAGCGGTGGGGCTCCACTTTTTTCTCTAACAAAAAAATATTATAACTCACAAATTAAAAAAATCAAATTAAATTATAATTGCACTATTAAATTTGTTGTAATAAATTCTTGAAAACTAGATCTCACATGGATATATTTAGATAAAGTGATAAGTAGGACCCACAGTGGATAAAGGATGATATAGAGGATGGATGAATGTGGTAGAGTACAACAGCCTCAGTCCACGCTCCACAGGGTTCTCTAGGGGTACGAGTGCGTCTAGCACAGTGCTAGTCCTAGCCAGTCTAAACTGCAACCCTACTAAGGCCCTGTTTAATTGTAAAAAAATTTATAAAATTTTTCAACGTTGTTCGTCACATCAAATCTTTAAACGCATGTATAAAACATTAAATATAGATAAAAAATAAAACTAATTATACAATTTAGACAAAATGGACGAGACGAATCTTTTAAGCCTAATTAGATCATGATTGAACACTAATTGCTAAATAATAATAAAATTTGCTACAGTATCATTGTGTCAAATTTTTGACAAGTAAACCGGCCCTAGTGTACTGTACTCTGACTGTGCAAAAGCTGCTCCACTCCGCACCTCTCCCACCCGGGCTTGTTTAGTTGGTAAAAAAGTTTGGGTTCGGCTACTATAACATTTTTCGTTTTATTTAGTAATTTATGTTCAATCATAGACTAATTAGGCTCAAAAGATTTGTCTCGTGATTTACAACTAAACTGTGTAATTAGTTTTTTCTTTCATCTATATTTAGTACTGTACCGTAAAATTTGATGTGACAGATATTGTAGCACTTTTTGAGTTCACTTTTTAGGAACTAAATAGCCTCCAAATGCGTAAAGATGATGCATCGGCAGATCATTAATCAAGCTATAGATCACACGAGCACGAGGAGCAAATCGTACATCGTTTTGGACTTACTTTCTTCTTCTAACCATCTAACGATCTAATATCATTGTACTTATATACTTACATTAACAAAAAAAAAGATTCGTATTTTATTAACATAAAACTAACAGGAGTTTTGGCCGGATTGTATCATATTAATATAAAACTTTAACAGGAGTTTTGGCAGGATTATATTATATAAACAGAAAAAATGATTCTTTCGTGAAAATGGCCAGGATGTGCCGATGTCAGTGTGTTTCTGCGGCTTATAAGCTGGCTGTGGCTGTTTTGTTATGAGAGAAAAACATTGTACCACGGCTGATAAGCCGTGCTGATAAGAGCAGCCGAATAAGGTGAATGGAGGGAAAGGGGGGAGAGAGTGAGAGCAGTAGTAGTTCACCAGTTTTATCCTCTCTCTCTACGTCCCGGTGTCAGCATCTCTAGCAATATTAGTCCTTAAAACAAGACCCCTACTTTTTATTTGAGGGTTGTCTCTATTTCTGAGAGCCTTGTTTTCTGGATTAAACTCCAGCAGAAGTCCCCAAAACAGGGCCCCTACTTCTCAATTGCTTCTATTTTCTCATGCACTATATGCATATGTATCTGAGAACATCATACTATATAATAATTTATTTAAACTATAACAATAAAAGCACCATATGAAAAATTATAAATGAAAATACAAATATTCAAATTTAAATTAAAACACAAATTTGGTCTGAAATTTAATGATAGTCGATCACAACATAGTCCATAGTATTTTTGCAAATCAAATAACATAGTCATCAACATAAAGTCAAACAAAACAATTAACTTGTATGGCTGGTGGCTGGTGCTGATTTGTTGTGAGAGAAAAGCACTGCTGGCTGGCAGGTGGCTGGTGGCTGGTGCTGATTTGATGTGAGAGAAAAGCACTGCTGGCTGCCCAGCCAGCCGAAAAATATTGCGGATGCAGGCTTCTAGGTGATGCTACATTGCTTTGCACAGTTGAAAATATACGGGCCAATAATATATAATCATAGGTGTTGGAATTGATCTCCACCAATTGGTCTTTGACCTGTGCCCTGATCGGGGGTGCCCAGCCCATAGACGGCTGGTGGGTCCCTGTCACGCAGCGCTATAAAGAGGAGGTGGGGGCCAGTGGCACACAGTACGAGGTTTGCTGCCGCTCACAGTGACCCCACCTAACCCTAATCCGATCCAGAGGGTAGCGCTGAAGGTGATGGGAAGCTCCACCGGTGCCTCTGCACTGCGTCTGATTTCGACACCGACGCCGGACTTCACTACTACCTCTACACCGACAGTCAGCCACTCTCACCTCTCCTCCTCTCTCCCTCTCTCTATCCAGTAGATCATATTTCAGGAGTTGACTATCAACAGATGTACCCCTATGATCTACTGCTAGTGATCCTAAAGTCTATCAATAGGGATTTATGATGGATTTAGATAACTAAAATTTTAGGGCGTGTTTAGATGCAAAAAAATGGAATTAGGATACTGTAGCACTTTCGTTTGTATTTGACAATAAGTGTCTCACCCTGTTCGGCTGAGCTTATCAGCACGGCTTATTAGCCGTGGTACAATGTTTTTCTCTCACAACAAAATAACCACAGCCGGCTTATAAGCCGCAGAAACCATCTGCCGAACAGGGTGTCTAATCATAGACTAATTAGGCTCAAAAGATTCGTCTCGTAATTTACAACCAAACTATACAATTAATTATTTTTTTATTTATATTTAATGCTCCATGCATGTATCTAAAGATTCGATGTAACGGAGAGAGAGTATAAAAATTTGGAATTTGAAATGCATCTAAACCAGGCCTTACATCCTCCGTGCTATAAATATGAAGTAAGTATGCACAACTTTTAAATCTTGACCGTTTTTTCTACAACAATGTGGGCCTTGTTTAGTTCCCCTATTCTCCCCCCAAATTCCACTATGCAAAAAGAAGATTCCCCGTCACATCAAAATGTCGGCAAATGCATGGAGTACTAAATGTTGATGAAATTAAAAACTAATTACACAGTTTTGTTGTACTTTGCGAGACGAACATTTTAAGCCTAGTTAGTCAAAATTTGGATAATTTTTACCAAATACAAACGAAATGCTACAGGAATTCTGATACAGTGTTTTTCTCCCCCAATTCACCCATCTAAACAAGGCGGTGGTTCTCCTTTTACTCCGTAGCTCTGTTCCACAGCCACAGGCATGCAGTCCGCAGTCCGTAGGGTTCCCTAGTACTAGTACTAGTACTGCCGTACTGGTACTAGTACCCTTTTAAAAAAAAGTAGTCCTCCAATCCATACGCAACAGGTGGCCAGTCTACACTGCAACACTAGTACCCTACTACTCTACCCTCCACTCCAAGGAGGAACCAAACGCCCAAAGATTCCAGCAAATCAAAAGATCATCTGGACTCGACTTTCTTCCTCTCGTATAATCTTCTAACGATTTAATACCGACGAACGAGCAATGTTTTTCTTTCATGACAAATCAGGGCCATAAGTAGCATCAGCCAAATTTCAGTGAGTATAGTTATAAATTATAATAATAATACAAAATGATTTGTATTTTGTTAACATAAAACTAACAGGAGTTTTGGGATGTTATTATATATATGTTGTTAACAAAAAAGAAGAAGAGTTTAGCCCCTGAAAAAGTAACAGAGATAGAAACTCTAAAAAGGATGATTTGCATGGTTGGTTATATTGGCTGTGTTTAGTTCAGTCGAAAAGTGCACTATGCAAAAAAGATTCCCCATCACATCAAACTTGCGATACATGTATGGAGTACTAAATGTGGATAAAATCAAAAACTAATTGCACAGTTTGGTTGTACTTTGCAAGACGAACGTTTTGAGCCTAATTAGTCAACGGTTGGACAATTATTACCAAATACAAACGAAATGCTACAGTAAATTTTGGCACTCCAAATTTCACAACTAAACACAGCCATTATTAGATTTGATCGATGCTCACATGTGCATGATGAGCTGAAAATAGTTGTATGTCCATAAATATATGCCAAATTCGGCATTTTCTATCAAACTTTAGAGTATCTCCGAGAGACTTTCTAAATTTCACTCTCTAAATCATTATTTGGAGAGCCATTTGCATAAAAAATGTTTTCTATATTTTCTCACTCTCCAACAGTTCTTCTATTTCTCATGCGCAGTCTAGAGAGTCATTCTCGTTTTCTATATTTGGCTAGTGAAAAATCCGGAATATAAGATGGCTATATTTGGATGACTATTTACAAAAGCCGTTGGAGGATAGTTTTTTATCAAAATCTCTATTCCTAGCATTTAGGAAGGATTTGGAGAGTCTCTTGGAGATGCTTTTAGCAACTCGTTGGTAAAAATGATTGTAGCCCTGTTCTCTTGGCAGAAAAACTATGGCAGAAAGTACTGTTCGCTGATTTGTGGTGAAAGAAAAATACTATTAAATGACTAGCAGATTTGGCTGATAAGCTTAAACGATCAGGGAGTATCACTACAACAGAGAAGGACATCACTGGCGGTTCAAAACCCCCCTTCACTGGCGGATTTTGAACCGCCATAACCAACTCGGCAGTGATGAGCTGATCACATCACTGCCGGTTATGCCAAACCGGCAGTGATAGCTCATGTATCACTGCCGGTTCGTGTTACAAACCGGCAGTGATACTTGAGCCATCACTGCCGGTTGTTTTAACCAACCGGTTGTGTAGATTATATTATCACTGCCGGTTATCTTTGAACCGGTAGTGATATAGTATTCACAATTTGCATTTTAATAATTGTTTTATTTTCATTTCGAGGGGAGGTGGTGGGGTGGGAGGTCGGGGAGGTGGAGGTGGAGGTGGTTGCTATCGATCAATTTGATATCGATGTGAATGAAGACAATACAAACCCATCAACATTTATATTACAAAAGTTTCAAAAAAAAACTCTAAGTATCGAATTAAGAGTCGCATTACAATAGCCTATCAATGTGGTCTCTTCCGTACTGCGCCTTGTACTTCTTAGTCCTCGCAATGGAGAATGATCCTGTCTTGGTCAATATCTCGTCCAATACAAACCTTGCTACCTCCTCTTGAATTCCTCTCTTCTCAAAATCTAGCAACTGGTTGTGATTGTTTGCTTTGCGCTGTAATTGAAGCAAGATGATATTGAGATGCACAAACGTAAGACAAAACAATAGAAATGGGATGCCTACGTACCATGTCATCTCCCGTATTTGTTTTTGCGCCAAAGTATTTTAGCATTGCCCACATCACATAGAACCCGCATTCGTTGTTCCCCATCGGTTGATCTAGGGTCTTGAGATCCTCCATATACTTTACACTGAATGGGGCCCTCCATTGCTTTTGCATCTTGCTATCGAGATTTCTCCAATTCGGTAATGCCTTCATTCTATGTTACATTGTAAATGAAGTGTGAAGACCGAGGACATTACAATATCCTATGTGATTAGAAAGTGTTGTGATATTTGGTTCACTTACTTATTCAGCACTTTGACTAGGGGGTCGATAAGAGAAAGTGGCTTTTTCTTTGAGTCCCACACCTCGATATGTGAATCCTGAAGATAGATATCTACGAGGATGAAATGGTTGCTGCAATCACAAAGTCCATGTTATTGAATGACATATCAAGAAAAGAAACACTAAAATAAGGGTCGAGAACACATACTCGCAGTTGTAGGGTAGGAGTACGTTTGTTTTGTTGTTTCTGAACATACTTTCAAACTCAATCTTCAAACTTGTTGATACATAGTCATCATCACCAGGGGCGGTGCATGTTGTCTCATTTACAAATATGGGATCCAAGAAGTCTATATTGTTCAATTTCTTCTTTAGGCACCATTTTGCCATACACCTGCATAATAAACATATGATATATTCAAATGCAAATCACGTAGTTTATTATAACGTTGTGAGGGTAGGGTACTTACATAGACCATATCATCAAAATCTGCGTATCGAGCGAGCGCCGTTGGAAGAGCTGAAAGAGGTGTTCATAATAAATAGTATGCACCGTTTCTTCAGGATGATTAAAAACCATTCCGGGAGGGATGCAAACTTCAAAACCGATACAGTCTCCGTTGGCAGTATCCACGGAGTAATAATCATGCAACTGTCGCATGTATGTTGGCAACTCTTTATACTCTTGTTCGGTGGCGACCAAAGGTTTGCCTCTTGAATACTTGTATGCGACCGTGGCTGTTTCAAAATCTCTCGTTCCGTAATACAACTCCGTGGCCCTCTCCATGGATATGCCCATGTTGTTGGCCAAGTTCTGTATCTCTAGCAATTCTTTGGTGTGTATTTCTCTAGCTCTGATTTGATTACTCTCTTTGTTGTGTTGCCTTTCAAATTCGGTCTGTTGTCTCCACTTAGGTAGACTGGCTATTCGATTAAAGAAGGCAACGGCGGCTTTCTTGCTTGGAGGCTCCACAATCGGGTCCTTCATCTTACTCGTAATGCTAGCATCCACCTTCTTTTTACTTGTCTGGGGAGCATTACCAACCGAAACTGATGACCTCTTGTGTTGCGAGGTCGAACCTGATCGCACTTTGGATTTTCGCGGAGGAGGAGGAGGTGTCTTCTCTTTTGGCTGTGGAGGAGGTGGAGGAGGTGGAGGAGGTGTTTTCTCCTTTGGCGGTGGAGGAGGTAGAGGAGGTGTTTTCTCCTTTAGCGGTTGAGGAGGTAGAGGTGTTTTCTCCTTTGGCGGTGGAGGAGGTGTCTTCTCTTTCGAGGCAGAAGAGGGAGAATGAGGATCTTGCAGAGGAGAGAAACCTCTTGGCGGCGGCGATGCCGATGATTCACTGCCATCCTCATCATCCGAAGATGGCTGCTCATCCAGCTTGATGAAGCGTTTGCGCCAAGCCACATGAGTGCCCAAGTTGTGAACAAGACGCGGCCTATCTTCCTCCACTGGGAAATCAATGTGTATCTTATTGTACTTCTTATCCAAGATCTTATCAATGCTGACCCTGGCATACCCGGCTGGCATTGGCTTGCCATGAATGATGCCGTCTCCTCTTGGAAATGCTTGTCCGACCGCCACCTTGTCTTTTGTCCACTGCTGACGGATGTATAACCTGACATTAATTGGTCCAGTGATGTTGTCCACCGGATGAGGAGCATTGACCTCTTCTTCGTCAAGCATAGGGGTTGAGCCGCAGCTACTGCGACCCTTGGGCACTGGGCTATTCAAAGTCAGGATAGGCTGCGGTTGTGACGAACACATGGATTGCATAGCTGACATAACTCGTGCCTCAACTTGAGCAGCTATCCGTGCTTCCATGCTATCTTCGATTTCCTTTCGAAACCTTTGGAGCTCTTCTTCTCTTTGTGTTCTAGCCCTCGCCCGGCTCCTATAGGATGAAGATTCACCTTCGAATGCTTTCACCCAAGGTACATTCCCGGCTCCTCTAGTGCGACCGGGGTGCTCCTTGTTTCCAAGTGCTTGTGTGAGCACGTCATTTTCTCTATCTGACTTGCGGTTACCTCTATTCACTTCCTCAGTTAAGGTTGAAATCCTCTGGAGGAGATCGCTGACGGGTTCACTACTGGCATTAAGGCTCCCGTCACTATTGTATCGTGCCCCCCTTGCAAGTAGGTAGTTTACTGATCTGGGCTGCCAATCGCTTGTCTGAGGCCTAACGCCGCGCTGCTCTAGTTTCTGGACTTCCATTTCCCATTCCGGAATCTTTCGTACATAGCCACGCGATCCTAGGCGATGAGGATCCTTTGCCTTAAGTGAGTTTGCTCTATTTCTTTCGCTTGATGCCTTGGCCTCTTCGGATAGCTTGTAAGCCTTGAACTCCTCCCAGAAGTCTCTCTGCTTGGTGTATTGACCTCCCTCAAAATTTGGTTCTCTGTCCTCCTTGATTAACTTGTACAAGGTTCCCTTGAAAGTCTTGAACGAGCGACCCATGATTTCCTTGGCCTTCTTCTTGACTGTCGCCTCGTCATAGTCATTAGGAAAACTGAAAAACCCTTTCAACTTGTTCCAAACTAGCTCCTTCTCACTTTCTGGAACCCTCCATGGGTCATCCTCACGACCAGTCCATTTCCTGTATTTGATCGGGATAAAGTCTCTTACAAGTGCCCCGATGACACTCTTGTATGGGCCTAATGCTGTAAGAGGCTCCACCGGCTCCCCTACTTGGTCGAACTCAGAGATGTGCCAATGTTTACTTGTTTGAGGAAGCTTTGTTGCACCACGCTTAGTCTTGCTGGTACCCTCACCACTTGGCTCTTGCGGCGGAACCTGCTTCAAAATCATAAATAAGTCCCCATCAAACTTATCTAGCGTGATTTCTTACTATCACGTTATTAGGTTTGACCTAAGTTATTACCTCGTTTCCTTGGTCTAGCTGTAGATAATGGCTAGGGCTCCAATCGTCCTGATTACCACCACCATTAGTTGGATCCTGCGACGCTCCTGTCGCAGTGCTCTCTGCTTGTGGGGTATCAGTAGCTCGGCGACGGGTGGTGAATTGGCGATGACGAGTCATGTTTCTGGACAAGAGATGAATTCAAGAAGTTTTTCTTCAATTTATATAGGGCTATTAAGCATTTCAAGAATACCCCTAGGTTTAGACAAGAAGTTATTAGAAAGTCCATACTATCTCACATTTCAAGAGAAATAAATAAACTTTCTCTTGCTCAAGCAAATAAATCAACTTTCATTAGGATCCTCCTTTAATTGGATTAAGGGATCCTCCAATTGGAAATGATAACAGAATGCATAAGTCATTATAAGGAATTCTAATAAACAAATAGCTATAGTATACCACCTAACGATTTTATTTCCTTTATGAGGTAAAAAGAAAATTAATGAACTGTTGTTGCACCGTTCACATTACTGCACCCTTACTGTTCATTGTACTAACAGCATAAAACTTAGCAATCATACAGAATGCATCTTTAATGAGACCAACAAGAAGTACTATATCGTGATCCCATATATGTCTTGGTCTAGTGTCAATATCTTCATCGATGCTGCAAGAACTGGTAGTACAAATTCAGGTGTAGTTGTAGTTCTAAAGCATTGCTGCGTGTAAGCAATGCACTTGATACAATGCTAAACTGCAACGTCAGGAAGGACTAAAACTTGGGACAATTTTTTCCCTTGTTTTTAGGAGTATTCACCGCAGCACGAGGAAATCGTGCCGAAGATGAAATGGGAGGTGGAACAGGTGAACTACCCTCAGAACTACAAGATCCCCAGGCCAAAGGAGGGGAAGATGGTCATGGAAGCAGAACTGGGAAGCAGGCTAAAATGAATTGTACCAGCTGCCTAAGTTTTATATTTTTCTACTTAGGACAGTAAACTGCATCTAGAAATGTCATCAATGTAACAAGGCAGGGCACATTGTTCAAAAATACAGTTCAAGCAAATACCATATGGGCATTTCACCGAACACCTTATGGGCACTCACCCAAACTTGGCGGTGGCGCGAATCAGCAAAGGGAGAAGCTCCTGGGGGCGTCGAGGATGGCGGCGTCGTGCTCCGGCGTCGGGCTGCGGCGTCGCTCCTGTCGCGGTCGGGCTGCGGCGTCGTGGACGGCGAGTCGGGCGGCGGCGGCGTGCACTGGCGCTGGCGGGAGTTTGATTTTTGTCGAGCAAAAGGGGCTGGCGGGAGCGCCAGCCCCTTTTATAACCCTAGCATCACTGCCGGTTGGATATTACAACCGGCAGTGATGTTGGACATCACTGCCGGTTGGTCGTTAGAACCGGCAGTGATGTCCCACATCACTGCCGGTTCTAATAACAAACCGGCAGTGATAGCCAACATCACTGCTGGTTAAAAACCGGCAGTGATGTCCCACATCACTGCCGGTTCTAATGAAAAACCGGCAGTGATAGCCAACATCACTGCTGGTTAAAAACCGGCAGTGATGTCCCACATCACTGCCGGTTCTAATTACCAACCGGCAGTGATGTCCCTCATCACTGCCGGTTCTAATAACAAACCGGTTTAGTTTTACTTTTTTAAAAAAAATTAAAATCAACAAGTTCAAACCAAATTTTAGAACCCCAAATTATTTCAAATGAAAAAGTGAGGACTACCAAATTTATACAACTCATGAAGATCTACAACTTTGATATAGGTCATTTCTTCATTTGAAAAAAATTGAACATTTCAAATTTGAAATTTTGAAAAATGGAACGTCCAGTCCAAAATTTAAAACCCAAAATGATTTGGACATAAAACTTGATGAATACCAAAGTTGTTCAACTTATCAAGATCTACAACTTTTGTATAGGTCATTTCTTCATTTGAGAAATTGTTAATATACATTGTTCACAAAACCTACACGTGTCTCATATGGTTTATGAAATCTTATGAGAGATGTGTAATATTTATGAACAATGTTATTACCACTTTGACAAATTCAAACCAAATTTTAGAACCCCAATTTATTTCAAATGAAAAAGTGATGAATACCAAAGTTGTTCACATTTGACAAATTCTTAGTACACATTGTTCACAAAACAATTTGAGCCCCTAAATGATTTCAGCTCAGAAAGTGATGAATACCAAAGTTGTTCAACTAATGAAGATCTACAACATTTCATTAAGGATTACATAGTTTATGATATTCTAACTATGATGGCCTCATCGTGATCACTCCGGAGGTAAGCAGGTTCGTCACCCTCTTCAAGGATAGGAAGGGTAATGTCTGCCCCAAAAGGAGCCATTTCTTGATAATCTTTGTACTCTTCTTCGTCCGTCACTCCTTCAACACCGACAATCTTCCTTTTGCCTTGCATGACTACTTGTAGTCTTCCCTTTGTATTGTTATCCCTTACATAGAAGATTTGCAAAACATCCTTTGCAAGGACGAAGGGGTCATCTCTGTATGCGGTCTTGGATAGATCAACGGTAGTGAACCCATCATTGTCGGTGTTGATTTCATCTAGCCGGACCCACTGGCAACGGAAAAGAGCGACCTTCAACTGTCGTCCATAGTCTAGCTCCCATATCTCATCTATGAAACCATAGTATGTTGCCTCCACCGTGCCGTATTCATCGTGGGCGTCGAAACGAACAGCACTATTTTGGTTGGTGCTCTTTCCATCCTGTTTTTTTGTGTAAAATGTAAAACCATTTATATCATAACCTTGGTACATCATCACCGTAGTCGAAGGTCCGGGAGCTAAGAGATCTAGCTGACATCCCGACACCATTCCTAGCCTGCGGCGTCGAAACCAGTCACCGAATTCCTCCTTATGTTTTTTCTCAAGCCAAGCCTGTGACCTACCGATGTGCTTACTTTGCAGTAACTGCTTGTGCTCATTAATGTATGCCATCACACCGTCGGCCTGTTGGAGAACAGCGAAGTGTGCCTGTCTGAAGGAAACCACTTCGACTATTTTGACTGCTTTCTCACCTATCGTTCCTTTGCCCCCTAGTCTTCCATCGTGACGAGATACTGGAACTCCGACCCGATTGATGTCCATATAATATGTGCAGAACTCAATGGCCTCCTCCGTTGTCCATCCTTCTACCATGCTCCCTTCTGGTCTGAATCTATTCCTAACATACCGCCTGAAAACTTTCATCAACCTCTCGAAAGGAAACATCTGGTGTAGATACATTGGGCCAAGGGCTTTAATTTGGTCCACAAGATGAACAAGTAGATGCACTGATATGTCGAAGTAAGTCGGTGGGAAATGCATCTCAAGCCTGCATAGAATCTCGGTTATCTCCTGCTTCAGCTGGTCTAGCTTGGCCCCTTCAATGACCTTTTCAGAGATCGCGTTGAAGAATGAACACAACTTTATGATTGGGGCACGGACCTTGTCAGGGAGGATACCTCGTAGGGCAACTGGGAGCAGCTGAGTCATAATGACATGACAGTCATGGGCCTTCATACAACCATAGTTAAACTTAAGTTCTCTCATGTTAACTAGCCTCTTCGGGTTCGCACAGTAGCCAGTTGGCACTTTGAGATCATTAAAGAAAGAAATAAGCATGGCCTTTTCTTCCTTTTTCAGTGTCCATGATGCCACCGGAAGTTTCAAGTGGCCATCCTCAAGAGTTATTGGGTGCAACTCCTTCCTGAGGCCCAGGTGTTGCATGTCCAAGCGTGTCGCGAGAGAATCCTTTGTTGTTCCCCCGATGTTCATCAACATGTTAAGTGTGTTACCGCACACATTTTTAGTTATGTGCATTGGATCAAGACAGTGACGTACACTCAAAAGTGGCCAATAAGGTAGTTCCCAAAAGATTGATTTTTTCTTCCAGATACTACCGGCTGGCGCTGGTACTGCACCTTCCCCCTTGCCAAGGACAACATCTGTGAGTTTGCTTACTTGTTTAAGTATCTGTTTCCCGTCTCGATACTTTGGAGGGCCACGTTTCTCAGTAGTCCCATTAAAATCTTTTCTATTCTTGCGGTAAGGGTGATCCCTTCGTAGGAACCTACGGTGTCCCATATAGACCATCTTCTTGTTTTCTGGTAGATGAATAGCATCAGTCTCGTCCAAGCACTCGACACACCCAGTGTATCCTTTTGTCTTCTCTCCAGACAAGCAACCTCGCCCTGGCAGGTCAGTGATTGTAGCGATAAGTATAACCTTTATCGTGACATGTTCTTTTTTATACTCATCCCAAACATCCTTCACACCCGTCTCCCACATCTGTAGTAGTTCATCGATCACTGGTTGTAGAAGCACATCGATATCATTACCAGGTTGTTTTGGCCCTTGGATTAGTAGTGGCATCTGGATGTATGACCGTTTCATACAAAGCCAGGGTGGAAGGTTGTATATACATAGCGTCACTGGCCAAGTGCTATGATTGCTTCTAACCTGGTCAAACGGATTCATCCCATCTGTGCTCAAACCTATCCAAAGATGCCTTACCTCTCCACCAATGTTCTTATAGAACATAGTGTTGATAGTCCTCCAGTCCGACCCGTCGGCGGGGTGCCTCAACATTGTATCTTTCTTACGCTCTTCGCCGTGCCAACACAACAGTTTGGCTGACTTTGCATTTGCAAACAACCTATGCACTCGTGGAGCTATAGGAAAATACCATACGACCTTTATGGGCCCTCCTCTGGTCTTGCTTCCCTGATTTGACGGCCCTTGCTTGTATCGGGGAGCTTTACACTTGGGACACGCATCCAAGTCTTTGTATTTTTCTCCACGGTACAATATGCAATCGTTGGAACACGCGTGTATTTTCTCAACCTCGAGGCCGATTGGGCAAATCATTTGCTTGGCCAGGTAAGTCTTTTCTGGTAACTCGGTACCCTTCGGGAGCAGTTTATGCAGTATACCTAACAAGCTATCGAAGCCTTTATCACTCAATCCATTCGTTGATTTGAACTCTAATAGCATGATGTTGGCTTCCAGTTTGCTTATTGGGCAGGTCGGATACAATGGTGTTTTTGCATCCTTTCTCATGATCTCCAGTTTTTTCAACTGTGTAGCACTAAGGAATCCGCCATGCACATCATGAAGAAACTGTGAAATGCCATCATTTTCCTCTGTGTCGTCCACTAATGTATTCCTAAACACATTATCGTTGGTAGGCACAGGTACTGTGTAGCATTGGTCATCATCAATAGGTAGAAATGCGTCTAGGCATTGGTCATCATCAATAGGCACATCATCATTGTTTTCTTGTGCAACATTTTGACCAACCTCCCCATGCAAAGTCCAAATCGTGTAGTCTCTCATGAACCCCCTGGTAATCAAGTGCAATCGTATATGCTCCACGTCGCCCCATTTTCTCGTATTCTTGCAATCTTTGCATGGACAGAATACAGGCTGTGAGTCCCCAGCATTGGCTCTAGCGAGCTTGATGAAATCGTCGATGCCCGTCAAGTACCGTTGGTCTGTACATGACAGATCGTACATCCACCCTCGATCCATGTCTGCACAGGTAAAATGGGCCGGGCAGAGGAAACATAGGAAAGTTTTAATAAGTAACAATTATTGCACAATATTGAAGAACAATTATTCTACTCCATGCAACATAAAAATGGAGACACTAATTTAAAAAAAGACTAAATTTGGAGACATGATCATGAATAACAATGTAGCTCCAAACAATGCCCATATAAATTAAAAATCGCAGCCCCATAAAAATTAATTATTGCACAATATTGTAGAACAATTATTCTACTCCATGCCACATAAAAATAGAGACATTAATTTAAATAAATACTAAAATTGGAGACATTATCATGAACAATGCATTGTTTCTAGTAGTAAATCAAGTCATTAGGGGGCTGGAGCCCACCCACCCCCCCTTAGATCCGCCACTACTGCTTAAACAATGCATTGTTTGGTGACACAAGGGTTAATTTGCTCATCAACATTGTAAAAGAATCTACTCTACTCCTAAGAACCAATTATAACATCACATACTAACAATGCATTATAGCCATGAATTAGAAAAGTGCTCTGTAGAAGAATGGAGAAATAAGAATGAGAATCAAGCATTATAACCATCAAAACAAAGCTAATTAACCAACAAAATCGAAGGAATGGAGGCTGGTTACTAACCTTAAAGCAAAAAGATCAAGCCATTCTTCCAAATCCAAGTGGTAGCTTCACGGATTTGGGCGACCGGAACATTGGAGGGAGTTGCCCAAACGCGCGCCTCTGTTCTCGGGATAAAGAGTGGAGGAAGAAGATGACGGCTACCACCTTTTTGTGCTGTCAGGCTCATCACTGTCGGTTCTATCCTAGAACCGACAGTGATAGAATCAAATCACTGTCGGTTCGTGGCTTGAACCGGCAGTGATAAGTGGAGTTGTCATCACTGCCGGCGGGAGGCACAAACCGGCAGTGATAGTTGTCATCACTGCCGGTTCTCGCACCCCCCAATTATTTTCTGGTTGTCAGAGCCTAGAACCGGCAGTGAAGGGTCATCACTGCCGGTTGTCCTAATTTCGGCAGTGATGTGGCCGGCACTGTTGACTGTTTCTGTAGTAGTGTATGTTCATGAGACCTACTTTTAGATGACGTTCAGGTAATAAAATATACCTCTTCATCAGTTTTTCTTTAATTACATGTTATAACAAGCTTAGCCGCTATATCCACACGCTATAGCACTGTTGTAGGCCTCTATTAATACAACGGTGTTATAGCAATAGCCAGCGTGAGTTGCTATAGTGCTGCTATAGCCTACTGCTTAAAATATTGTTTTTTCATAACAAACATTATGATTTCTTATTATGTGAAATATGACATTTTATAACGGACATATATTTTGGCATTAAGATATTTGTGTTACATATAACTATTATATAGCTTAGGTGATTGCAACCCTTTAATTTATATTAGAGAATTAGGGAGTTAAAACATAGGATCTCTAATTTAGTTGACGTGAACATGTTAATAGATTCAAAGACTAACCATAGTCCTTAGGGTAGTCCACCATCGGTAGTCATAGTAGAGTTCGTTGAGGGAACCATGGGTATGCCTTCCTCTGGACGGTAGGATTTCGGTGAGGAAGGCGGTGGCCTTCCCGTCATTTTAGCACCACGTTCATGGATCTAAGGAGGAGGTACGTCAGACAAGCTAATCCTAGGAATGTTGGTTCCTCGGGGTGGGAGACGCCCCTCTTATTGGCGTTGTGTGATGAGAGGCCACAACATGGAGGAGCGAGTGGTGATAGGAGGCAGGAGAAGATGGCCAATGGATTAGGCAACCGAGCCTAATTTTCTCTCTTTGTTTACCCAGCAACAGCTTAGTGAAGACCCAACAATGCCCCAATCAAAAGCGTTGTCCCCATCCCAAACCCCAACCGGTGAACTCCCGAACCTGATACCCCATAGGTCATAGGGCTGCCTCCCGATTCGTGCCCCCACCAGTCCACAAGTCGACCGACTTGGCACTAGCCCTTAGTCAACAACCCCCGCACGCCCGCTGCCCCCACGGCTATGTGGAGCTAGTAGGAGTGGCCGGAGGCGTAGCTCGCCATCGGTCATTCGAAGTGGAGTGGTGAGCGCAAGCGCTCTGCGGCCTGCCGGTGAGTAGCGATGAAGGGAGGAGAGGAGCAGTGTGAGGTTCCTGTGATTGCAATTTTTTTTGCCATAATTTGTGCTATAGTAGTGTCGATGCTATATCCCCGGGTATCCTGACTACCGTATTCTCGGCTACTAAATCCAGAGTTCGGAGCCCTGAGGCAACACGACTAAGGAAGGCGGCGACCCTTACTAGGGGAAGGATCACCCGGCGTGCAGGGCAAGATGATCTCGGATATAAATAGCTAGCCATCCCCCTCTGTTGTATTCATTCGAATCTACATAGGCATAGCCTCATTGTAATCTTGATCTCGCCGAAATAAAGCAAAGCAAGAGTAGCAACTGGACGTAGGAACTGTTATCCGCTTCCTGGGGGTGCCGAACCGGTATAAATCTCGTGTCTCGACTGTGATTGTTCTTCGCACCAAGCAGGGTTCATCAAGATCCAAATATCTGCCGGTAAAAAACACCGACAAGAATATCGTGCAATTTGGGTTATAGGACTTTTTCTTCACTTTTGAGTTAGAACTCTCCTCACTTATAATTTTTTTCTGGCTCCGCCATTGGCTCGGGGCGCTTGATATCCACAAGTGACTTGCGAGCACATCCGCCGGGTACAGCCTTCGAGAATTAGTTAGAGAGTTAATCTACAATCAGACATTTTATGGTGGATTTAGATAACCTAGATTTCAGATATTTCTATAATATAAGTATGAACAACTTTTAAAGGTTTTAGTATAGTATGAACAAATTTTAAAGCTTACGAACCGTTCTTGTACAACATTATTGTGGCTTCCATTCAGCTCTGTTCCACAGGCAATGCAGACCAGTCCACATGGTTCTCTAGTACTACTAGTCTACGGCGTGTAGCCAGTCTACCCTACAACCCTACTAGTCTGCCCTGCGGACTGTGCTGTGAAAAAGCTGTTAGACTGTCTGCAGTGGCATACTCTAAACGATACTTTAAAGCTTTAGAGTATGAATATAGAGTAAAAACTGCTGCACTGGATACTCTAAAACGATACTCTATCCTTTCTCTTACTCTATATTTAGAGTAGTACAGTGTTTACTCTATAGTGCACAGTGGCGGGTCCTACTAGCTAAACCAAGGAAAAAAATGCTATAACTCACAAACTAAAAATCATAATTAAATTTCGATTGCACCATTAAATTCGTCTCAATAAATCCTTCAAAACTAGATCACTCATGGATATATTTAGATAAAGTGACAAGTGGGTCCCACAGTAGATAGAGTGGATAGAGGATGATATAGAGGATAGATGGGTGCGGGAGAATTGAGTATAGAGGAGAGAATCTTGCTGACTAGGACGTATAGAGGATGAATATAGAGGACCATCAGTGCAGATAGCCTTAGCACTCCGCACATCTCCGCCCCAAATTCCCCAAATGCCCAAAGACGACACCGGCAAATCATTAATCAAGCGATCACTCGAGCACGAGGAGCAAATCGTAAATCGTTTTGGACCGTTCCTTCTTCTAATCTTCTAACGATTTAACACCATTGTATTTTGATAGCTTGCTTATATACTTATAGTAGCAAAAAAATGATTCGTATTTTATTAACATCAAATTACAAGGAGTTTTGGCAGGATTATACTACTGTCTAATGGCATGGAGCTTGTTCGGCTGGCTGGCTCCCAGCCAGTCAGCAGTGCTTTTCTCTCACACCAATTCAGCATCAGTCAGCAGCCACTAGCTAGCCAGCAGTATTTTTCTCTCACAACAAATCAGCACCGGTCACCAACCACCAGCCAGCCGAACGAGGCGATGGGCTCTAGGTTCAGCTAAGGTGCAAGCTCATGTAAGTCTATTTTTTTTTTCAAACAGGCCTTTATCATTGTAGGAGTACCACATGAACAACCAAGAGTAGTTTAGATCAACTTACAAAATGTTATTAGCCAAATCGAACTGTTTGTGATAACTACCTCAATAATCATCATTGTGTAAACCGGCATGATAAAATTTGTGTCTTGTCGAGCTCCATACGTGGGCGAAAACTTGCGGGATACAGAGAACGTGAACCTGATTGAGGGTGTGTTTAGATCCATTGAAAAGTGCACTATGCAAAAAAAGATTTCCCGTCACATTAAACTTGTGATACATGTATGGAGTACTAAATGTGGATAAAATCAAAAACTAATTGCACAGTTTGGTTGTCCTTTGCGAGACGAATGTTTTGAGTCTAATTAGTCAATGATTGGACAATTATTACCAAATACAAACGAAATGCTACAGTGTATTTTGACACTCCAAATTTTGGATCTAAACACAGCCTGATTGTGATTTTTTTACACTTTTACTATACCCTCTCTCTCCTCGTCGTGTCAAAAGTTACCGATAGGATGGTGTCTGGTCACTCCACAGTCCACACAGTCTCGCCTAGTCTACAGTGCCTATTCCAGTTCATTGTGGCCTGGCCGCTGTGCACTTTGTATTGTACGAACAAGAAAGAAGAACCGGTCCGGTGAGGTGGTGGTGGGGGATGGCGGCGACGCGGCTTTAGCAAGGGGCGGCGGCGGGTGAGAAACAGCCCGCGACGGCTGGGCAGCGCCACGCTGCTTGCTGCAGCCACCACGATGGAGCACAACGGTAAGCCGGTCTCCGGTGCTGGCCCCGGAGGTCGACTTCTGAAGGAGCGTGGCCAAAGGCTCGGCCTTGGAGACCCTCCTCCTGGCGACACTGAGCGGGAAAAGCTGCATCTTCGAGGGCCAACCGGCGACGGCGACGGCGACGCCGAGCGAGAAAGGCTGCATCTTCAAGGCTCAACCGGCGATGGCGACGTAGAGGGAGAAAGGCTGCACCTTGGAGGCCCAACTGGCGATGGCAAGCTGCGGGGTACTCGAGACGCCGAGGATGAAGCGGGGAGTGGTGAAGAAAGAGCAGCCTGCGAGCTGCGAGCAAGGCCCCAGCGCAATGGTGTGCAAGATAATGGCAAGGGCGGAGGAGAGCGCAGTGATCGGAAGCAAAATGACCAAGAAAAGCCCCGCCTTGGAAGTCCAGGCGGCCAACCCCGGCAGCGCGGCGACGACCGGGCAACCAGTCACCCGCGCTGTCCAGCGAGACCGACAAGCAGAGGTTTTTCCCGGAGTGGAGCACCAGGCGGTGGCTCACTGCTGCTGGATGGTATTCTTTCTTGGAAAGTTACTGATGTGCTCAATGACAATCTCTACAGAGATAAGGTACACCTGTACAACACAGTTTAATCATTCGATTTCAGCATGTTGCAATAGTGACCATTGCCCATTAGTGTTTCTGTTCATCGGACGTCTGCAATATGGACAACAGTTGTTTCTATTCATTACATGACTGGTACATGTTGCAATAGCTACTTGCCCCTGTTTAGTAGTTCTGTAGCAGAAGAGCTTGTTTTCTACTAGTGGTAGGTTCTCTGTTTACCTAGCAGCCTAACAACATTATTCTAATTTGTTGTTCCTTTGGGTGGGCAATAGGTTCTTTGTTTACCTCGCAAACGAGCAACATTTCCTTTGCTAGTACTTTGGGTGCTTGCCGTATGTATGCCTGTACAATCCAACTTGTTATCTGTTAAATTTACTTCCACAAAATTTAATAAGGATCATACTAATTTGTGAAGAATTTTAACATTTTATTTATTTATAATTTAGGTGTCAAACATTCCAGATATGTATGAGTCCCCTGCTCATTTCTGTGCCACACAGTCAAAGCTTTTATTAGAAGAGACAAGAGCAGTGATTTGTTGTTCAATAAATAATCGTGCTGAAAGGGACATTCAATTCTGCCAGTTACTTTCAGTGGACAAATGGGATTCAGCTAGTGGTTTTTTTCTTGATATAGATCTTGCCATGACAATGTCTGATGATATCAAGAGTCAATATATAGCAACTGATGGTGATATCTGTCTTTTAAGCTTGAAAGCACCTCTAGTCTCTGATATGGATGTAATGTCAAGTCATCTTGGCATTGTAGTTGCTGTTGGACGAGACATGTTATTTCAGAGGAGTTTTAGAGTTCTCGTTTCAGATGTTGGTACATTTGAACCGGAAAAAATTAAATTTGTTAGTTTCTTAACTAACATTGCAAATGAATTAGAAATTGCCAATATTCTATCTCTTCGTGATGAAAGGGACGAAAATGCTATTAGCTCACTTCTCGAGCTTTACAAAATGGTAAACCATTTCTAACATTCTCTTTTAACTTAGATATGAGAATGGGTTTTTGCAGCATTATTAATATTTAATTGTTTTCAAATTCCAATGTAGGTTGGGAAAAAGTGCAGCACTTGTGTTGAGTTACCCCATGACAAAGATAACTTATCTACAGAAAAACAGTTGTCTCTCTCAAGTCTTGCATGCTTGCATCAACATAATACAGAGATCATATGGGCTCCACCAGGGACTTTGAAAGGATCTGTTGCTGGTGTGTTAGAGCATGTGAAGCATAAGATTCTTATTTGTGTCACTAATGAATCAAGTTTGACTGATATAATTATAGATTTAGAGGAGCTCTGTATTTCACCTGATTCAGGTGATGTTGTTGTGCTTAACAATGTAGGACAAGAGAGTATCAAGAAGTATGAGAAATTCTTCATGCATCATCAATCTCAGGAACTATATTGTTTCTTATCACAGTCTAGTGCTTTGAAGTCGATGGCCTCCTTGTTAGACTTGACTACATATTATCACATATCTTGTGCTAATGCTGATTCATGTGCACGATGCAGTAAGCCTGGGCTGCTTATATTCTCTATTGACTCCTTTAAAGAGAAGTTTGCCACTATTTTGAGCCTACTGTTGAGTTCCCTAGTTTACTTGAAGAGTCATGCTGCAGTATTTTCTTTTCCTGTACCAGATAATATTGAGAAGCTGATGAATGTATTGACAAAGTTTGAAACTCTATTGTATGATGAGAATCAGAGAGATGATTATATTGGAGCAGCATTTGGACTTGGGCCTCCTGCAGCAATAAATGCCATTTTAGTGGACAATGCCTCTACCATTGCATGGTCTCTGAATGAAGAAAGAATGAGTTGTATAAAATTGATAGAAAGTATCAAAAGTTCTCTACACTTGCCTGTGTTAGAAAACAGAGATGCAATTGATAGGTTTTGCATAAAGCACTCTAGAATCATCGTAGCAACTCTTGATTGCACATGGCAGTTGCATGGCGTGGACAAGGATGCATTTGATATCCTATTAGTCCATTCTGCTGGACAAATCAGAGAAGATCAGTTACTTGCTTCATTTCTTCTTCCAGTAAGACATACAGTGTTATGTGGAGACCATCTCCATTTACAGCCTTTTGTCCAAAGCATGGTATGTTTTATCTTCTTGGGGCATTAGCATAGCAAGCTTCCTAGTCCTTTTATTACCTTCAGAATATCCACATTTTTTTCCAACTTGTTCTTCATGTCTAGTTATTACACAACATCCATAAAATATATTGCTTTTGAATCACAAAAAAAACATTGCTTTACACAATGTTCAAGGTACTGATATGTTGAGAAATCTTATACGATGTGTTTAAAATTGTTTTGGCTAGTAAGGCAATGATACTAAGCTACACTGATGCAAAATCATCCCTTACTCTCTGATGTGCCTTGTTGTTCGCATCTTATTTCTAGCATCTATACTAGATAAGTCTTAACGTAAAACAATCTTATGCCACTATATCTCAGAGAGTTTCATTTCCTTGGTTGTTAGATGTGCAAAGAAGCTGGATACGGTGTCAGTATTTTTGAAAGATTACAGCAATCGGTTTCTGAAAAGCAATTTCTCAGAACCCAGTATTTGATGCACCCTTCTATTAGTAAATTCCCAAATCACTATTTCTATGAAGGAATTGTTCGAGATGGCCACAATGTGATTTCAGCTGAGTACAATGAGTTCATACCAATAACATTACCTTCATATGGATTTATGGACATTTCTGCTAACTATTTGAGACAAACAAGAAAAGCATATGTCAGTTCAGCTGCAATTATTATGTTAGTACAAAAATTCTGTGAAGGTATAATTTTCTCCTCATGTGTAACGGTATTTTTGCAATCATACTTGTTATCTTCCAGTGTTTACCTGACTAGTAATTGTATGCTGTTACTTGTTCTAATGTCCACCAATGCCCTTCTTCGCTTCTGATGCAAGTTTCTTGCACCACATTATGACTATATTTTTTTTTTGGATTAATGAGTATGCAATATTCTGCCTTCCAGCACTCTAGTATAGCCGTCCAACAAACACACACACATAGCACTTAGACCACTCCTGACCATATGGTGCTATATTACAATATGGCTAATATAACACAATTTTCTCAAACATGTACGCAGCCACACCATAGACTAGAGAAAAAACAAAAAACATATGGCCTGGTTCAATAATATGTTCTATCAAAATAAAGTACTTTGCTGCTATCTTATGTTGGTAACACTACACCACAACCCTTAAACAGCGACTGACTTGAAGTTGCTGTAAGGGGTGTACAGCAATGGACAGTCCGTTGCTAAATGTTATAGCAACGGACCCTAGCAGTTGCTATTGAAGCCGTCGTTATATATATACAGCGACGGACTTCATCTTTAGCGACAGACTGTCCATCACCCCAGCTTTAGCAACGGACAACTTGTTAGAAGTTTTAGCAACAGATAGTTCATCGCAGTAAAAATATTTAGCAACTGACAGTCCATCGGGCTTAGTTAAATAGGTAAAAAAAAAGTCCATCCGGCTCAGTTAAATAGGTAAAAAATAATCCAGATATATTTAAAACTAGACCACATTCAGAACCAATACAATATTGAATGCCATACACAAATGGGCACATTAATCATACTCTCATTCATCCATATCAAATGAGTACATATATAATCATGTCACTAGCTTAAACACAGTAGAAGCGATAAGCAAGTATATACATCTCTATTTCTATGTAGATCACATACAATATTTAGCAGTGGGAAAGGTCAAGATCAGTTCTTCTAAAATGGGAGTTAATCTTTCATATAAAAAGGCATACTTTTGGCCTCATAAGCACTATGACAATCGACTATATATAAGCGTGGTTACAACATCTACATATCCTTCTGTTTGATGACATATTCCTGTTGGCATTGAAGGTGTCGATTCAGTCCATATCAGATATCCTGCAAAATGACAGTAAACGGATCAGGCCATCAGCATGTGAGCATATCATGTAAAATACCATAACAACGTGTAATTGTTCCAAGGGAGCAACAATAATCTTAGCAGACCACGGGAACCATATAACGGTTTCTTTTGTGGGCATAACAACTTAAAAGAATAGTTAGACAGCAAACCAAATGCGAAACGTAGACTAATTACCCCCTTTTGAAGCAGACGTATATTGAATGTCTTACTGCTAGCAGTACAAATGACTTTGTACATTGCACCAAAGTACATGGCCAGAAAAATGGAAACTGTCAATTTTGTAAACTGGAAATGCAGGAGATAAGTTGCATATATGACCATATAATAGATCTTATTTTAACAAGCTACAATCGCTCAACATTTGGATCTTATAGAGGAGATTATGGAGCTGGCACAGTGAATTCAGTCCTAATCGTAATGCGTAATAACTCAATTCTTTGTATAAAAAGACAGAGGATGTATGACAGGCTGTGGATATCACAATTACCAGATGGGATGAAGTCGCTGCGATGAACAGTAGAGAATAATCAGCAAGGGGCCTCAGGCTGTGACTAACAGCCATGATGATCTTGTCCTCCAACCATAGGATTAGAAGATCAGATGGTTTCAGTAATGACCATATCCTAAAAATATACAGAGTAGTGCTACATTATTAGGAGTAATGACCATATGGGAAATACAGAACAGAAGCAATGCTACATTATTAGGAAATAGTAGAGAGGTATTGCACAAATAAACATAGCATGCATCTACTCAAGTCTTGGTGAGAATACACACTTATTCCCTGATTCGTTAGAATCATAAAGTTGTATTTGAAATTTGTGTAGGTGTCAATAGATCATGATGTAGGACATCCGATAAGAAGGCTGGCAGCAATAGAGAATGAGCATTGCTACTTACCTCCCAACATAACAAACTCAAACCTGCGAAGATCATCAGTAGTATTCCCAAGTTACATGAGAGTTCATTTTCATCACAGGCAGTACTAAAGAGCATCAGGGGAAAATAGCAGTTTCGGCGTGGACAGAGCACTAAATTCTGGAAGAGATCTGAAGTGTGAAATACTCTTGTATCTAAGCCTTCTCGAAAACAAACCAGAGCTAAACATCATATCATATAGTAGTATATAGCTATGCCCCCAAATAGCATTGTTTAGTGATGCAGATTTGATCAGTCATCTTAACATATGCCAATGGCTGATTTCAAATTTCCTGCATTTTGGTGAGGCCTAGTTAATAGCATATATTTTCACCATATTTGACCCAACGAAAAGTTGGTCCCTCGATATTAAGATATATTATAATGCACACATTACCATGCAGAATCACATAAATTAGGTTAATTTTAAATAACAATTACAGTTGTACATGGTATTAGATATAGAGAACAATGAGAGTAGTGCTACTGGAACTCCATTCTGAAAAGAAGATGCAGCCCTTCAATATCTTACCTTTGAGAAAGCAGTCGTGAGCGGGCATGTAATCTAGAACACGATAGACTAGATTCGTTTACAGTCACTAACTGATCCGGTGTACCAAATTTGTCCACCCGAAAGGTCGCGTTTGCGTGTGGACTGCTCAGTTCCCCCTTATGCCTATAATAAAGAAATCAAACAATAGTTCAGTAGAAACAAATCAATGTACATATGCAAGATTTTGAAAAAGCCAAACCCAAACACAGCTGATCTCATCGACACGGGTGAGGCCAGGCAGCAACTCGCTTCCAGTAGGAAGAATTAGGCCACCAATTCAGAAAAACTGCATAGGTTACACTTAGAACTTTGAAAGTATGTGATTCTTCATCCACCACCAGATCTAGCACAAATGATGGAACTATATAAACCAATTATAGAAAACTTGGTACTGAAGATCCATTGGAACCAGATTTAGTATGTACAAAATTTTTGAAGTGAGTGGAACCATAATTACCTTAGTGAAGGTGACAGGATGGAATTTGCAGCACTTTACAGCTCATTGAGCCAGCCAGCGAATGAAGGCAGCTCTGTCCTACTTCAAGACATTAATTGCGAAGCAGAGCAGAATATATGACTGACAATATATATACACCTGTGATTACATCAGATCGGAATACAAATAATTCAAGAACGAATAATCACTAACAATGTTGTTATATTTGTGAGCTGATTAAACAAATCATTGTTGCCCATATCCCTGCAGAACACTAAAGTACAATTAAGGCCAGAAAATAACATATTCTCTGTAAACATCCGAGCATTGGCATTTAAGAGAGCATGTGAGATATAAATTACAGCTAAACTAGTACAGTTAGCTAGTTCATGTTATAGCCCAAGGTGTCCTTAAGCCGCATCCTAGATAACTGAATACAACATATCTGAATTCCAGTATCTCTTTTGTGCAATTAGCCAAATTCAGTGGCGTGTAGACAGCTCTGTATCTGAACCCAAAATTCACGATTCACTAAGAAAATTTCCTATAGAGTTGTGGACAGCACAACTACCCAAATTTCATGAAACATTCATATGTACGAACCTGATTTTTCAGAATTCATCTGCAGTCGCGATGGACTGACTTGAACTTGGAAGGTATAGCAATCACAACCTAATATCATTGTGCTAATATCCTGCTCAACTCAGATCTAGCACTGTGACTTCTCATACAAATCACATGGACATCAAACGAAACACAACATACAAAAAAATCTATCAGATACAGGTGCAATTCTTTTGTATGCAAAGTTACCACTAAAATGAAGGCAAGAGTGGAACTGTCCATACCATAAGTGGAGAATTAGTCCAATGAGCAGTTACGATACTACCGAATATGAATTACTAGAAGAGCAAGTTTTGCTAAATAAACTAGAAGAGCAAGCAATAGTACCTTTCCTCACTGCATAACCGATTGGGTATCATATCATGATGGGTAAGACACCACGGCCCGTGCGAGGTGTTGCGCACACGCTGCCGGAGGGGTGCGCCACCGAAGGGACCGCGGCCTGCCCACCGTGCCGCCACCACCGTCGTGGATGTGCGGATCTAGGTCGTGCTCATCGGATCCCGCCTCCACCATCGACGAATCCCGCGAGCAGGGCCGGCGCACCAGCCACCGGATCTCGCACCGAAAGTGAAGGGAGCGGTGCGGCAAGGGAGAGGCACGGTCACACGGGGAGGGGCAACGGGAGCAGCCGGCACCATCTGACGGGGAGATGAAGGCGACCATCCGAGCGGCGCGGCTGACATCCTGGGGCGGGCGCCCGGCAGGGACCGACGGTCGGGGGCGGGCGGCCGGGCAGCCGCTGGGGCGAGCAGCTGCCAGGGGCGGGGGCTGGGGGCGGCCGGCCGGCCGACGGAGGTGGGCGGAGGGGACGGGGACGGGCGGGCGGCGGGGTCGCGTGCGTGGAGGCGTGCGGCGGGCAGCGATAGAGTGAGAGAAGAGAGGAAATGAGTTTGGTCTGTGCGGACTTGGGGTTTACATCACTCTTGGGCCAAAATTTTCGCGGGAGTGGGCCAAAAACGTCCAGCCAATGGACATCGGTATTTAGCAACGGATGATCCGACTCGGCTACTGAGATACAGCGACCGATCGTCCAACGCAAAATCAAAAAATTTATAGCAACGGAGCATCCCTCGCCGTATTCAATTTTAGCAACTGACAGTCCTTCACAAACATTTAGCGACTCACCATTCAACGTTAATTATCAACTTTTAGCAACTGCAGTTAGTTGTTATTTAAGGGTTGTGGTGTAGTGTAACTTTGTCCTATTCATACCAAGCAGAGTTTTACTTTTCATCACTTAGTATCTACTTGTTATCATGAATGCATTGTTCCACAAGATACCTTATCCATGATTCATGAATTCCTTCCTTATATAGCAACTATATATGATATTTTTTCATAGATATGACGATCCCTAGTAGAAAGGTCAACATCGCTGTCATGTGCTTGTCCAAGGATGATTCCAACACAGTTGAAGAGATGTTAAGATCCAAAAAAGAAATACATGACAGGATTCACCTGGAATTCAAATGCATTGACAACTTACAAGAAGAATCTTTTGATGTTGTAATCCTCTCATTGCTGGTTGACAATGAAACTGAGCTTAAGTGTGTAAAAGAAAATAATTTAAATGTTGCCCTTACAAGCGCAAGGTGTGTATCTACCACAGATTTTGATTATGAACTTTACTCTGCCAATTATGTGTTCATAACAGTTTTGTTTACCTCTAGACATTGTCTTTGGATGGTGGGTGAGCAAAATGTTGTATCTGATACTGGAGGCATATGGAATAGTCTGATACATGATGCAAGGGGACGATTCTGTATTAAAAAGATGGACATAAATAAACTTACTGACATCACAAAACAGCTTGAAATGAATGGCAAGGGTCACAGCCCTGATTCTAATTCTAGGCTTGCGAGTAAAATAATACAGATGGTAAGTTTAAATATAAATACGAGACATGGTCTGACTTATCCTTCATTGGTTGACTCTTTTTCCTTGTGAATTTAATGATGACAAAAACTCACATTTTTTTTGGTATGATCTACACGAAGTTATGATGGAGAAAATTTTCTAAGTGTATTCTGCGATTTCTGCGCACTTGTCTTTTAGTACTCGTCTCTTTGTTGTTAATAGTTTGAAAAGTGACCAAATAATGTCAAAAATTCTGCAGCCACGGCAGGAATTTACTTGGGCTGAAAGACTCTATATGACTAAAATGATTCTAGCTCCTGTTCGGAACCAACGAGGCCAACCTGGTATGTTAAATGCTATCCAATCTTATAGTTGTAACTTCCATGTCATTACTTTGTAGTTGAAGAATGAATTGGTTTAATAAGGTTCATATATACCTAATCATCCATAGGGATTATATAGAGGTACATGTGGATCCTAAATGTAATAAATATATGTACAGTTTGGAACCTGAAAATAAATTTTCTGGTGGAAATATTTATTCCTAAGTTATTAAATAGTTACATTCGTTTTTTCATTGATCTGCAGACACATGCTCTTTTCAATCAGCCTCAGGAGCAGTGGAGTCATTGCTAAAATATCGGAATGCTGGTCTGGTTCCTCCACAAGAATTCAACTGGACCTTTTTATTGGATGATTGGAAAAATGAGTACGAAACTGTTGCACATAAGCGCTTTCTGTTGGAGGACAAGGCTGACAGAGGTGAAAAGCGAATTCAAACTTCACTTGGCTTGTACAAAAGTAATGGTGTTATGGCCAGCAATGAATCTGGGACTAAGGTGAGATCTTCTTGTTTAGTTCTTTTAGTCTGCCATGGCCAGATTAGTTAGCCAATGATTTTTGTCATAATTCAGATTTGGAATTTTGGATTCTGCAAATAACAACTAAAATTGTATTGCACTATCTTCCTTTATCATTTCATTACAGATGAATTTAGTCTGGCAGGTCCATTGGGGTGTTATCTGACATGGATAGATTCTGCTTGGTTCTAACATTGCAAAACTGTCCCTAGAATTTTCCTATTTCTTCAGCTAACTAGTCCTCTCTGGACTTGTATCAAACCCTGCCCTGATAATATGATGTGAATGGTTTCATTCTTTGCCGTGATAGGACTTATAGGGATATTTCCATATCTGCTGGACCTTTAGTTTGTACACCCTCTGTTCCAAAATATAGTTCATTTTGGTTTTATTCTAAGTCCAACCTCTCTAACTTTGAGCAAGGTTTTAGAAAATATATTAACGTCTACAAGTTTAAACAATGCACTTTAAAAATATATTCCATGTAGACTTTAATGAAAAATTGATGTTGTAGATGTTTGTGCATTTTTTATAAAATTGGTCAAAGTTTAAAAAAAGTTTGACATATGATAAATCCAAAGTGAGGTTTATAATAGACCGAGTAGTGAACATTAGTTGACCATTTCTTGGTTTTTGGCCCATCATGTCCATGGTCATGGTTGGTAATATAGCATATCCAGCTCTAAAGCTATAAATCATCATGTGGTTCTATTCACAAAAGGGATAAAGAGGATTTGAACCCTTCACCTGAATAATGTGGTATGTGGTATCTCAATGTTGTTATTGGTGGAAGATGATATGAGCATTCACGTGAGGAATTATAACTTCAGGTATGCTATAAATATGGAGGAGGATTATGCTTGATGCCACCAATCCACAAAGAACAGGTTGACCTGTTGATGTCTGGTGTCTGTGGAATAACTTAGAGCACCAGTGCCTTTAAATATTTTAATCACTTGCAGAAGCAACTATAAGAAAAGTTGGACAATCTTATAGCCTTTCTTGCAAAAACGAACATTCCTCTAGCAAGTTGGTTAGGTGGCTCTAGTAGCACTTCTCAGATCCGGGGTTTGACTCACCATAGGAGCGAATTTTAGGCTGGGGTTAAAAAAACCCCTCGTCTATCCCAATCCTAAAGCACAGGTTTAAGGCCTCCGCCTATGTCTTTGGTCATTCTCACCAAGGCTACGATGTCACTGTGTAAGGGTGGGACAGGGGTTCGGGGGTTTTCTCAAATTATGTGAGAATGACTTTCCTACTATACAATGGTCGGGGGCTGTCATACCCCAACATGTCGAGTTCTTTAATAGCCTTTCTTGCTTGGCTGTACAGCTAATGGATACTTCCCTCCGCTAGCTTGGGAACCCAAAATGACAAGTGAGTCTGTGGACTCCTTTGGGAACTGGATGGATTTTGTGCTTCCTATAGGCAGCGATGATAGACAGGGGTTTCATGGGTGTAGCTGAAACACAATGTGTAATTGAGTCCATTTTACATTGATCGGAACCATTTGATTGGGGCATGGCAGATCTATGCTTTTAGCACTGTGAAACTGATGCAATTCAGTAGGGTTTGTTTTTCATTTTTCTCCATACCAAGATTTCTGATTGTATAGATAATTAATTATTAATAAGAGACTGGACAACTGGAGACCATTTGTTGTCAGGGTGGTCCTGAAAATGATCTTAAATTGAACAGTATGTCACAGAGCTCCACCATGGATGCATAGAGCACTCCTCGTATGTCCTGGAGAGGATGATACAAACTCTATAGCACATCAAAGAGAACTAAATAGGTTCAATTTGTTAGGAATGCAAATTACATCTTTTGCAACGTCCAAAGGGCCACATAAGACGATGTACAAAAAGTAGATAGCACCCAACACTACTGTCTAAAAAACATGCACAATATATACATCTAATAATCCCCCTTCAAACTCATGGTGGAACAACAACACTGAGTTTGGAGAGCAAGTGACTATGTTGTACCCTGGTCTGTGCTTTCGGGAAAAAACCGCTGGCTAAACTTCAGAAGGCACATGGTTGAGAGTCACACTTGATCATGCACTTGCGATCTCGTATAAGAAGCATCAACGCCAATATGTTAGGTGTGTTCATGCTTCACTGGGTCCCTGGTAATACTGATCGTACTAGTGTGGAGAGAAGAGTTGGTGTAGTAACCGGCACAACAAAATCCTAAAGCAACCATCGTAGACAAGTCACCTTTGTAGTCACTGCCGCCATAGCCCGCAACCATCATAGTCAAGTCACCTTCGTAGTCACTGCCACCATAGCCCCGCAACTCAGACTCAGCACTTGAACGGGAAACTGTAGTCTACCTTTTGGTTTTCTAGGCATGAAGGAGGAGCCAAGAAACAATAAGCAGAAAGAGAGCGACGATCAGAGTCATTGTTGGCTCAAGTGGCACCAGAGTAAGCCCAAAGTTGGAGGGAGCTAGAGCGAGGAAAGAAAAGGTGGCGAGAAATGGTTCCACGAAGGTATCGCAGAACACGAAGGAGGTAGGCATAGTGGACTTGAGTTGGACAAGAAATAAATTGACTCAAGATACGGTTAGAATGAGAAATGTCAGGACTCCCAACAAGATGATGATACCGAGTGGAATCATCGAGAGGCTCACCATGAGTGGGGCACAAGTGAACACCTAGCTCCATAGGTGTATTAGCCATGCGAGTATCAGCAAGAGCAGCACAAGAAAGGATATCCTGAATGTACTTCTCCTGGGAGAGGCAGCTGCCCTCAGGCACAGAAGAGACCTCAATACCAAGGAAGTGATGAAGAGATTCCAAATCAGACATCAAGAATTTATCATTGAGGCGTTGCTTGATAAATTCAGTGAATTGAGGATCATCACTGTTGATGAGCATGTCATGAACATTGATAAGAAGGGTACGACCACGAGAGGAGGTGAACATAGAGAGTAGGATTATGGTCGCTAGGCCTGAAAGTCTGAAACTAGCTTTAGTGACAATAGAGGAGAAATGGGGAGAGAAACAAAGTATCATGGAGGTGGCTTGACAAAAGCTCCTCGCGAAGCTCTCTGTCAAGAAAGGAATTCTTTGCATCAAGCTAAGAAATGGACTAGTCCCGAACGGAATCGATAGAAGGACTATTGTCATATGAACTGTAGGAGCAAAGGTCTCCTCATAGTAACAACCTTGCTCCTGTTGAAAACCATGTGCAACAAGACGAGCCTTGTAGTGCTCAAGGGAGCCATTATAGCGATTCTTGATCTTGTAGACCTACTTGCATGTGATAGGAGTGATGTGAGGTGGAAAGGGAACAAAGATCCCAAGTACTAGTGCGCTCCATCGCAACATTCTCATCAGCCATAGCATGTTATCATTCTCAGTGAACAACAACCTCACGATAGGACATGGTTTCAACCAAAGCAACAACCGTGAAACCATAGCGATCAAGAGGACAAATTGTCCTATGGTCATGTAGAGTATATAATGAGGACAAAGAGGAGTCCAATGGTGGAGCCGGACATGGATGATAGGTGTAGTAGCGGGTGATCTCACGAGGTAGAGCAAGTGTTGGGGGAGGAGAAACTAGAAACAAAGGTGTAGTCGGAGGTGGTTCATGGGGAGACCCAAGTATGGACAGAGAGGAGTACAATGGTGGAGCAACCAGTGTGAGAGGAGCAATTGGTAGGAGAGGAGCAACCTCACAGGTGGACAACCAACGTGCAGATGTTGAAGAACCGAAGGTGGTAGAGAAACAGGAGGTGGCAAGGAAGGCAATGAAAAACACAAATCAGGAAGAGTAATGAACTAGAGGGGTGGGGAGTAGAGACCAGCTTGCAAGGCCGCATTAGGGCCGGGGGCGCATGGGAGCACAGGAGGCCTAGGCGGGGTAGTATGCGTGGTGGGCGTGTGGACCGCGGCATCAGCGTAGGAGACTGCCATCGGAGGCAACTATGGAAGGGCGGGGTGGGGGGGGGGCTGTGGGAGGCCTCGGCGGACGCACGGGGTTGCAGGGGCCACGTGGGGCTCGGCGCGCACGGGAGTTCACCGGTGACACAGCGGTATTAGCATGAGGATCTAAACCCTAAGTTTTGTTACCATGTTAGGAATGCAGCTTACATTCCAAAGGGCCACATATAGTTTTTTTCGCTATATGCAACTCGGAGAAAAAATGCTCTATGTAGCAACTATACATGGCAACTACTTGTATTGCCATAGGGCAAGCATCGAGGTACCAAGTTTGATCTTTAATAACACACTACTACTAAGAGTATTTGTAGAGGCAGCTGGTAAGCTACCTAGCCGCCTCTACTTTTTTGTTTATACAAATCAACAAATTTCTAGAGGTGGTTATCTAGCCACCTCTACAAATCGGATTTCTAGGGCTAGCTTGGAACTGGAGATGCTTGTAGAAATTGATTTGTAGAGGCAGCTGTATTCCAAGCCACCTCTACAAGTCATTGTCCAGAGATCATAAATCTAAACCCAAAAAAATAGAAAAATATTGATAAATGATCTTAAATAAAAAAGTTATCAACTACAAAGTTGTATAACTCTTTGAGATCTACAGCTTTGATTTTGGTCGTCTCATCATCTGAGGTCGTCTAAAAAATTCGAATGTTACTATGCTGCTCTAAATTTTAGAGGTGGCTACAAATCGATTTTTATAGGTGGCTCTAGAACCAACCACCTCTAGAAATCCATTTGTAGAGGCTGTTGCATCTAGAGCCGCCTCTAAAATAGTCATTTGTAGAGACGGTTGAAAATAGCAGCTGCCTCTACAAATGCATTTCTAGAGCTGTCCTGGTTTTGACTGATTTATAGAGGTGGCTATCGATTGAGACGACTCTATTCTAAAAAGGAGGTGTTGCTAAAAATCACATCTGTAGTAGTGAAGATCAAGTGATTTGTCAGAGATAGTTCTGCTTCAGTAATGAGCACGCATATGGAGCTGAAAGGTTAATTTCATCAACAGTCTGTTCGCAAAAAAATTCATCAACAGTCATTAGTGTTGATAGATGAAAAAGTTGAGAGGTGGATTTTATTACATGTGGGGTTGTGTTGTCTCTGAAATCTGAATCCAGATGAATCAGAGTCAAACCTGAATCAGAAGCTTTTTGTAACCGAGAACTGAATTACTAAGCCAAAAAAAAAGTACTTTAGATAGCTTGACGACAGCAATATAGCAGCTCTAAATAAGTTGTTCAGAATCAGGGTAGAGTAGGGAAGAGCTGTGACTAGTCAACAGACAAGTGATCTTAGTTGGGCAGAATGGATTGACCGTCTGCACTTGGGCAGGCTCTGGTCTGCTTATCAACAAGGAGCTGAGGATGTCGAGTTCCAATGCTCTTTGCTGGTGGACGTGGGGTGCATCTAGTCTAGAGTGTGAAATGCTTTGCTCGATGTTATATTGATGCTACAGTATATTAGAAAGGGACTAACCATATGGTATGGTAATGTGTGATATGGCGCATGTTGATTTGTTACTGTATAAAGTAAAACTGTGCATGCTCTTTGCTGTGTTATGTTCATATGGTAAATCCGTTATGTTAGCTAATGGTTGTGTTTGTGGCATGCAGTTCCGGCGGTTCAAGATCAAGGATTACGGGATCATGGATAAAAGCGACACAGAGGCTGTGACTGCACATCTTAAGAAAGGGGGCATAATGGTCGGGACTTTCCCAATATCCCGGAACTACTACAGCCTGAGTCCTAGAGACGTTTATGTCTACGACCCGGACAAGGTGATCAAACATGAGAAGTCCGGCCTGACGGCGACGCACGTGGCCATGATGATTGGCATCGGACGCCGGCTGACAGAGTCCAAACGCTTCAGCCGCCACATGGTGATGCAGAACAGCGAGGGCAAGTTGTTCGGGATCAACGGCATCGGTAGGGTTGGGAAGAAGCAGACCCTCAGGAAACTCTACTGGATTGAAGTCGAGGATGTGAAGCCGAAGCCAGCTCCTAGCACTTCTGGCCGCCGCCGCCGCCACCGCGAGCGAGCAAGGGAGGTATGTGATGCATAGTGCGAAGCATCGTCTGATTAGTGACCTGAACCGATGAGCGGAGAGGGACTCATGAACATGAAGCGACCAGCTCAGCTGTGTCGTCGATCTGCCGCGTTGTTTAATTGCAGCAGCGGCAGCATTTTTGTAGATCCAGTAGACCATTGCCTTGTACGTTTTGCTGATTGCTAGTGCATCCCAAGGCACATGCCTGCCTGGTCAGTGGGCTGAGACTCAAGCTTGCTGACGCGCGCACATGTTATAGCTGCTAATGAACTCACGATGCTATGTCATGGCGTAGATGATGTGGTGGACATCCTCGGTTTTTGTTGAGTGTTCCTGGACACGATCAGACGTGAGCAAATCAAAGCTAGCATTTAATTTTCTTATCATTGGTAGGACACAACTCTGTTACCATTGCTAGGACGAGTTATTGCCTACTCCCAGTATTCCAAATCTTACTCTATTTTAATTTATCTTTGTTCTATAAAAAAACACTTCATTCTATAATTCAATTGTCTCTGACTTTCACATTGTTAGTAGTAGAATCCATCAACGTTTACATATCATTAGTTTCGTGTGGTGTTGTAAAATATATTTATTATTAGAATGTCTGGCCTCTTGGTTTAACGCAAAGCTAAAGTGGATTACTCTCTTCATTCTAAAATAAATGAAGTTCTAGAGTTGTTTAAGTCAAACTATTTTAGATTTAACCAATTTTATAAAAAAAAGAGCACTAACATGTATGGCATCAAACATGTACATTATCAAAATATATTTCATGATGTATACGTTTGATGTCAAAAACATTAGTGCTCTTTTCGACAAATTCGGCTAAACCTAAAAATGTTTGAATTTTGACAGCTTTAAAAGTTGATTTATTTTCAGATGGAGGCAGTACAACTAGAATGGAGAAAATACATTGGAAAAGTGAAAAATGCATACTCTTTCGTCATCAAAGGTTTTCAAACATTTTCTCTTCGGATCAGTGGTAAAAAAGATCTAATATAAGCTATATATTAGAGACCCATACACAACACTTGCACTCAGGTACCATCTCGGCCAAGAGCCTAGCTAGAGGGGAGTCTCCTTTGAGCCTCAAAGGCAACGATCGGGAGCGGACAGAATATGATTCCGTTAACATATTCGAGTTGATTCAGGTTATGGCTTGTTTGCCATAACTTCTTGTGGCACCTGCTCCTTCTACACAAGCAACTATAGCAGCACCGCTTGCAGTTCCTCTCCTCTCAAAATGAACATGGAGCTAAGATCTGCAACGATCTGTCTCCTAAAGGCTCCTCGAGGAGCGGAACCGGAGTCTGAAGGAGCCTAGCCAAATAAGACTTTATTAGTCTTCGTTAACGCTAGTAGGGTAATGGGATATTTTTTATTTTTTTAATTCTTTTTTCTATTTCGTTTTGTATTTTTATAAACTTTGCTCGTTGGACAGCATGCTGGCACAAGGTCACACGTGTGTGCCTGTGTGGCCTCGAGGGTGCAGCATGCGGCCCTGTCTAGCCAAACAGAACACCTAGCGTCCTCGACGGGACGTCGTGTCCCGACGTGGCTCCAACACCTGCGCCACTTCCGCCCTAGCACCCACGTCCGCGTATGTCGCAGGGACTCGCGTGCCCCCACGCCCACCCTACACCCTATACGGGGAAACCCACGTGGGTTGACCCACGGTTGCGTCCCAGCAACAGCGATAGACACCGGCCGTGCCGTGCAACACCCCGATCTACTTTTGCAACATCCAGATAAAATTTTTGCAACAAATGTCTAAAACAGATGAAACATTTGGGACATACAGTTGAAACACCATTGCAATATATGTAACATCCTGATCTACTTTTGAAACATTCAGATGCAACACTTGCAACATACAAAAGAAGACAGATAAGACACTTGAGACATGCGTCTGAAACGCTTGCAATATACTTACAACAATTGCAACATATGCAACATCCCAATCTACTTTTGCAACGTCCACATGAAACAACTGAAACATACATCTGAAATAATTAAAACATTTGGAACATGGGCTTGCAACATGTCTGAAAAGCATCTATAGAAACACTTGAAATATAGCATCGCCGCGCGGCCATAACCTATTGTGTGGGCAACTACGGTGGCACAAGCTCGTGGATGGTGCGCGCCTGCACGCCCCCACAATGTGTGCCGTTGGCCAAGGGAGAGGAGACACCGCTGGATTTGAGGAGGGTGCCGCCGACCGAGGTAGGGGAGGGTCAGCGGCTTGCTTGAGCCAGCCGGCCGCGCGCCAACAGCTTGCTCGAGCCGCCATGGAGTGGGGGGAAGGTCACAGCCGTAGCGGCGGAGAAGGCGAGCGAAGGGCGCGGTGCGGTGGAGGCGCCCGAGGTGGCCGCTGCAAAACAAGGAAGTGCCGCTCTATTTTATTTTGTTTTTTTTTTGAAAAAAAACTCTGTATGCAGGAGCAAGTTGTGGGCCGGTCCGGAGGCCCAACCAGGCGCGTTCAGATGGACATGGGACGGACGCCTAGCAGAAGCATTATTGCGGGTCCTGAACCAAATACTTGTGCCGGAGGTTTATTACTGCTGGAAATCAAATCGGATCTATACTCTGAGATATGTATACATGTGGGGCCAATTCCGACTCGAATTTGGAGTATAACACCGCCTTCGTCATTGTTTATGTGGTATTTGTAAGTACTGAGCAGCACATATATAATATAATAACTTCGACCTTACGTCGTCTTGCATCAATTATCGCTTGATGATCTTTCATCGTCGTGCGCCCTCTTAGTTGGTTGCCGTCAAAGCTCTCCGGCCGCCCTGCGATAGACTCTGAACAATTCAAGGAGGACCACGGTAAGTTCCATTATGAACTAGAATGCTTGCTTTGTTTGCTTCTTCCCTGCTTCTTGCTGCTATATCCTAACCTAGTTCGCATCTTTAGCTGACTTCTCTCTAGACACGGTTTGAACGTGTATTAGCAACGAACTATTAGAAATTAAAAAGTGATCTATTTATCATGACTAGCAAATATGCACGTGCGACACACACGTGTTTTTGAAAACTATTTCAAATAGAATGGAAGTGTTTATTGATTTGTTGATATACAATAAAGGTCGATGGCAATTGCTTGATTCATTTGACCAGGCCGTGTAGAACAAGGTTGAAATTGTTTGTCGTTAGAATGCCTCAACTGCATATATCGATGCACTTACGCTTGAAACCTTTTTAAACGGCTCGTGTTTTTTTTGTTATGTAATCCTATTTCCATACTTCTGTCGATCCATCCTCGTATGGGTGGAGAATCCCCATCCTCGTATGGGTGAAGAACTTGTCATTGTCTCAGTTGTGCTACCGGAGACTCTACGGAGGTCAGAGAAGAGAGCACTCATCTTGAGGTGAACTTAGTACTTATATGTTTTTAGCAGTTATCATTTCCATATTTGGCTACCCAACGTTTAGTGTAACTACGTACTCCCTCCATACCTGTAAAACAAGTCGTTTAGGACAGCGACACGTTCTACAAAGCAAAACTTTGACTTTATCCAAAAGTGATATATGTATATATTTATGAAAGTACTTTTCAAGACAAATCTATTCATATAGTTTTCAAATTTCAAAATTCCATCACTTAAAAGTTATTCATAATTTATATTTCTAATGTTTGACCCAAGCTTTGTCCAAAACGACTTGCTTTACGGGTATAGAGGGAGTACAAACAATGTGAGGGATTATTACTTCACTAATGATGTAATAAGATTGTGCTTAAATGAAGAGATATAAATAGACGTGATATAAATAAACAAGCATTTGTACATGCTAAATAATTATTACTTAATTTATTTAGCAGGCTTTTTGGCCCCATAGACAATGTAGCTTTATTTTTTTTTCTTTTTTGCCACATAAATAAAGCGATAGATAAAAAAGCACATGTACATGATGGTTTTCCCCATCATTTCTTACAAACGTGTTTAGATTTTTATTTTTCATCTTTTTTGTCACTTTGTAGGGGATTGTCTGTCCCTCATGTGTGAATTTTGTTGTTGTGTACCTTGGTTTTATTTCCACCTACATGTTGCAGTTATTGTTCATTCACAATGTTGTACTATAAGTAATACAAGGCATTTGTATAAATTCTAATCGGGGATACATAGATGGACCGTTGCTTTATTGGCCACCTAATGTGACCGGCCCATTAATTAAGGAATTTAATTTCTAATTTCTAATTAGTTGAAAAACCAAATTTAGGGAAGGTCAATCTGTTGTGGAAAAAGTCGTACTTGACTCATGTTCTACTACTTAGAAAAGAACTATGTGTCTGATATCTTGCTAAGGTGAGAGTTCAATCTGGAGATTTTGTTTTGTTTTTTGTGCCTGTCTTTTTTGTTGTTGTGCTTGCTGATTTTCTTTTTCATCGAGTAATTCCTAAAGTCCAATGCATTTTAGAGCGTACTTCCTTCCTAGAGCAGGGTCTAGATTTTGTTTTGGCATAGTTTTTTCTCTGGCGGTTTTTTTTCCATCAAGTAGTATGGATTTTGATGTGGTGCCTTTTAAGGAACGTACTTCTGTAGTATCCAGATTTTGATTTGGTTTTTTTTTCCATCAAGCAGATCTGAATTTTGTTGTGGTGTAGATTTCTTTTTTCTTCCGGTTGATTTGCTTTCCATCGATATGCGATGTTTTTTTTTTCACCAAAACAAAATTCTACCCGCTTGTACACCCCACTGTCACGCCCTTTTCTGTTCCCAGATTTTTCCTTCAGCGGCACACCAATGCAACTTTTCCTACATGGATACATGCATTATGGGCCCAATAGGTGGCCAGATGTACGCGAGTTTGAGTCTTACGTGAGATTGAGTTTCGGACGGTTACATCTTATAAGATGTAAGATCACGTATGACGGAGGGCTCATATAACACGAAGTCCAGATCCCACGGTTATTATGTAGGGAGATCCTCTAAAAAAAACTTGCTCTTTTATAGTAGGAGGAAAAAAAATCTAATTTTTGAGAGAGCTAATATTATTATACTATATATCTCTTATTATTGGGGAACTTTTTTGTTGGTCATCTCCGCGCGTACGTGAGACGTAGCCTTTCGCATCCGATCCTTTCATTAGCCTCCGGATCTCTTATCTTGCAGTAAAAAAGTGGCACGCATGAGGCAACACGAGTCTTGAATCCGAATGGACTAATTTTTACTCCCTCTGTTCATGAAAGAATGAATTCTTAGAGTTGTACTAAGTCAAACTTTTTAAACTTTTACAAAATTTCTAGAAAAAATATTTACGGTATCAAATTAGTATCATTAGATTTATCATATAATATATTTTTATAAGATGCACATTTTATGTTATAAATGTTGTTACTCTTTTCTATAAAATTAGTCAAATCAAACTTAAAAAAGTTTGACTGGCATGGATTTTAGGAATTGATTTATTTCGTGGACGGATTTAGTAGTCCTGTAGCAGATTGAGAGATTTTAACTTGTAGGAAATTAAATCCCACTTAATAACCTCTTTAAATAAAAGACTAACCGAACAAGTTCTAAGATATGATATTGGCTAATAATAAGCTGGCTAAAATTAGCCAAAATTAGCTTTATTTGCTTAGCCAATGGACAAATCTATAACTCTTATAATCATAAACCCCACTAGCTATTTATCTACGATTTTGTGAAGCCACGTCATCATGAGGGCCCCACCCCCACTATCATATAACCCATTAGCTATTTATTATCTATGATTTCGTGAAGCCACGTCATAACGAGGGCCTTATCCTCACTATCATATAACCCACTAGCTATTTATCTGTGATTTCATGAAGCCACATCATCACGAGGGCCCCACCCCACTATCTTATAAACACTAAAATGCATTTATTTGGAATGGAGCAGCTGAACCGTTTGTTGCCCTCTATATTTTTCTCTTGACTACCGCAGCAACGCGTGGAGAATTCATCTAGTTGGCTAGAATGCGTGTGGTAAAAGAAATTAGCCTTGCTATCAGCCTACACCTATTTAGCTAATAAGCCAGTTGGCCTTTGTATAAAAAACCCAGTTGCATGCTCTCTTTAAGCGCATTCGAACATGCCAAATGCTAGTCAACTACTCCTTGTTTATGCTGTCTTGCCCTGGATCCTTGGATGCTCACCTACATGATGCTTTTTAAAAGGAAATAAGGCCAGTCTCAATGGAAATTTTATGACATAGTTACCAAGGCTACCACACCAGCTTTGTATTGGTAACTGTGGCAACAAGTCTATGAAACTCTTTCTATCTCTCTCTTTATAAATAATCTACCAAATCATCAATTGTGCTGACGTGCCATAGTATTAAATACAAATAAAACTCAGATAAAACCCCCTCATTGAGACTAACATAAGTTCCCAAGGCATGCACCTGTCCCATGACTTCAATTTTGAGCGCCCTAGATTGATGTCCTAGGTAAGTCTCCCAATACAGCCCCTCCTTGGAACTACTTTAGCTGATTTATGTTAATATATAAATATACTGTTTGGTAATGGCTACTATTTCGAAGCTGGAATTGGTTTCTTGCTAGTTCAAACCACCCCTCCAAAACGTCGATTATTTTTGATCTCTTTGATGATGATACGATGAAGGTGATTTTTCGTTACAATTGTAGTTGTGATCATACAATGGGAGTTTAGAATTTAGAGTATACTGCATGCTCGTCGCAACGTGCAACCATAACTTCCACTCGCCACCACTAGAGAAGAAGAGGTGGTCACCATATTAGAGGCTAGGGGTTAGGGTTTGCAGGGCTCTGTTCATTGGTGGACCTATAAGGGGGTTGGGGGCAGTGATGGCCGCAACCTAGGTGTGCCGCAAGGTGACGAGTCATTGTTGGAATCATGAGCAACAAGGTCTTACAATGGGAGATTTGTGTGAGTGGCAGGGGTGTTTCTATGATTAGGGGAATAGGAGGTCATGGCGAGGATAGTTGCTGGCCACCAGCGGTTGAAGAGAGAGGGTGGGGATGATAGGGTTTTGCGGAAGACGATATGGAGTTGACAGGTTTAGCTGTGAAGAAACTGTTATAAACAATGTGCCGTAGAAAAAAGGAATATGGTAAGTCTGTCTATTTGTAAAAGCAGAAAGTTCAAAGTCAAAAGTAGTGTACTACTCTACCGTAATAGTAGAGCAAGCTGGACGGGATAGAGGGGGGAGGTGTGGAGTAGTCACTAGTTTTTAAAGCTCCGAAAATAGCTGCTGGAGAAGAAAATAGCCAAGACAATCAACTTTTAGCGCATTATAGACCCTAAAAGCTGCATTTAGCTGGGCCTTGATTTAGCTGGAGATAACTTTATTTAGATGGCCCAATAACGCACAGCCATCCGGCCCAAATGATACTAACGCTACGACTCCTGTTGGTTCTCTCTCACACTCCTCTTCTCTTCTCCCCCTTCCCACCCCCCCCCCCAAAAAAAAAAAAAACCTCGGTTCTCTTCTCCGTTCTCTCCCAATCCTCTTGATGACACACTGCAGTAGCGGCGGCGGCGCCCGGTCCCGCAGTCCCAGAGCTCCGAAGCGGCGGCAGTGCAGCGGCGCACGATACCTCTTCCTCTCCCCCAAGCGGCGGTACACACCACACTCCTCGTCCTGTCCCAGTCGGCGGCGCGATGGCAACAAGGTAGACGCGGTGGCTCGAGGCGGCTGCGGCGGCGGAGGAAATCTGGCAGCAAGCCAGCAACACCATTCAAACTCCTGGTCCTCTTCTTCCATAAGCAACACGTCCAACTCCATGTGGCATACATCATGCCAAAGCAGTCAGCTGGCAAGTTTCTTCTCTGCTCATCACTTGCAATCTCGTCTTGTCCTTGTATTCTGTAGACATATTCAGTAATGTAAGATCATCTTGTGCTCGTACTCTTGTAAATTGTTGGCTATGAATCAATTAGTATTTAGTAGTGATTATCAGTTAGTAATAGTTATCAGGTTATGCCAAGTTTCTGTGTATTTTTCTGATTTTGACAAAAAACAGCTAAATGGTTTAGCTGCAGCTATCTTCGGCTATAGCTGCTCTTAGATGTTGTGGAGGACAGCAGCTAAGAGGCTTAGCCAGAGATTTAACGGCTATAGCTGCATAAATGCAGCTATTAGCGTCTCTGATCAAGGCCCATTTAGCTATCTCCAACTAAATCAGGGCCCATTTAGCCCACTAAATGCAGCTATTAGTGTCTCTGATCACTTAGTGCTAAAACTTGATTCTCCTGGCTGTTTTCTTCTCTAGCAGCTATCTCCGGCTATAGCTGCAGCTATAGCTGAAGATTTAAAACCTTGCTTCTTCTGCTTTTCCTTTCCCAATTCAGTTCTCAGCCATACGCAATCCGACAAATACTATTCTCCGTCTTTCTCGTTCAATCTACTGTCGATGGAATTGCTTGCAATATGACCTGGAATTGGCTCCACATAGTAGAAATTGCAAGTGACCTGAGACACTAGATACAGACACTTAACGAAATCATTCTTTTTTACTCCAAAAAGTCATTCCCTAAATCTGTATTGCAAAATAGCTTGTGTGCTTAATTCTACTCCCCACCTTATGTTGCTGGAAAATATTATGCCTTTTTTTTTTGCTTCCTGGCGAAAATGTCGATTTTTCTTGTTGATGAACGGGACGGATTCTGGGTAGTATTGTCGTTCCCATGTGGTCGATTTGTCCTGAGAGCTCTCTAATTCGGCCAGAAAATTAGCCCCCCTGACTGCAAGAAACTGCTGCCCTCATTTACTTAGAAACAATCATTGCGCAAATACCCTGCATTAGTTGCTTTCTACAACTAAAATTGCTGAGAAGTGTTGAAATCTTTTTGGTGCTTGGCTGGAAAACCTTACATTTCCCCTCAAAATTAATGTTTTATTTTCTATTAGGTGAAATTCAATGAACAATACTTCCATGCATTCCATGAACACTGTAGTAGATTGCTGTTGCAAACCTAACCAAGTTTGTTGATTCCAACATTCATAGTCATCCTGGAGCTGATAGTGGAATAGTGTTTGACGAAGTGTCCTCTATTCAGACCACCCAAGGCATTCTCGACCAAGAAGACTAGCTAGGTAAGTGCAGCAGTTGCTGTTTTTTAACCTTTATTAAGCTTTTGACACACTGAATATGTTTGATGCCTGGCTTGTGTTCGACAAACTGAATATGTTTGATACCTGGCTTGTGTTTGTTTCCATAGCAAATTTATACTTATTTCTTATCTCTGTTCTCTGCATTGATGATCTTTCCTATAATATGTTTTTTATTAGGGCTGAGGCTAGCATGGTGACAAGCATTGAGCTTCATAGTCCGGTTATGGATTTGCCAACATTTGAAGCGCTGTCTTTGAGTGACCCTTCACATTCCACCCCAGAAACAGCTGAAATGACTAATGTTGATTATGCACCTCGCTCCAAGTGAGTTCTTTTATTATGCTTCAATTTTTAAATTCAGTTTCCCTTGGCCATATGCAATCTAATGGGACCCACACCATTCACCATCTAAGTCTACTAAGGAGAAGTGCCGAATTGCTTGCAGTAGCACTTTAAGTCGGTGCCACATTGTTATAAATTGTAACGTGAGCAGAGATGGCACACACAGCTCCATATATTCATTACTTTTTTTGCTAAAAAATTATCCCTCTAAGCTTTAAGCTGTATAGAAGTATTGTGTAATCTCCATTTTTTTTCTCGAGAACTGCACAAGAGAACTGCGTGTCATTGCATTAAGTATAGACGAAAGAAAAAACCGAAGGAGAAGCAAACCCAACTCCCTTAGGCCACCTAGTACAAGACTAACAGGACCACTCGCTGCAAAGAAAAAAAAACACGACCAAAAAACACATCCGCAGCATAAGAAGATGGTGGCAACGACCTACAAAGGAGCTGCTGTAATGCCTTAGCACCAGCCCAGCACCAGGGATTCTCTGTTTTATTTGTCATCCTTGCTATTTTCGTATGTTTGGCCTGTAAACTTTTTGCTGCCCCTTCAAATTCATTGTCTTTTAACATGTATAAATGGTTCCAATAAATATAGTTCGTTTCCTTTCTTGGCAATGGAACAAGATTGTAGATTGCTTTACTAGTCAATTTACTACATGTGCTGATTCAAAATTTGTAGTCATCCTGTAGCTCAATGGGCTGGAACTGGAACCCGTGTTGGGCAGAGTGTTCTCTACTTAGACCAGCCCAGACAGCCTTTCTATTTACCTTTATATATAGATACATGTTTATTGTCTGACTTGTGTTTACTTGTTTAGCAAATTCATAATACCTTCTTGACTTATTCTGGATATTCTTTCTAATCATTATTGTTCCTTTGTGAATGTTATTTTATCAGGCAAGAGGAGCATACCTGTGTGGTGAACAGCAGTGAGGTTGATAGGGAAGTTATAGAAAAGGCACTGTCATTAAGTGACCCCCCACTTCTGACCCTTCAAAGTGAAACAGATGAAGAGTCTACTGATGATGACTGTGCATCGTAAGTATATTTTGCTCTTTGTTTATCTACGCTGAAATTTAATGTTTTCTATCTCTACATAACGGCAAGAATCCTCAAAAACAAAGTTAACTGTAGATATATGAGTGTAGTAACATAAAAAGACAAGTACTTTATGTGACAACAAATTACACTATTTTGGTATGAAATTGTCTTGCTTTAATGCATTACAAAGCATGAACAAGGAGCACATACATTGGTTACTCTATCTAAGCGTCTTCTCGCCTGTGCAGCTTTTCTACTACTGGACAGAATGAGTTCTTTTTTAGCCGACCAAAAGGTCTATCACTATCTATGGTGCTGTCCACGCCCCTTTTTTATACTGTACCAAATGTCAAGGAGGAAGGCCCCAAGCTATATTCAGATGTGGAGTATGTATATCATCACTATTTTCAATAGATACTGGCATTTTTGTGTTTTATATAGAAGCCTGAAATACACTGGAAATAGTAAGAAGCCTTGTTGAGGTGCTAAAATTATAGTACACACACGGACAGACCAAAACAACATAAGCAAGTAAGCAACATAGTAGCATGTGAGTAGCTGTAGCACCACATGATGTTAATACACTATTATTTACTCTGTCATCATTCTGAGCTGCGGACATGATGGTATTTTGAAGATGCTAATTTAGATATAAACCAGTAATATGCAAAAAATAATTGTTTTATTTTCCTAAAACCTCTAGCACGTGCATGGTCAGGTGCATAGTGGAGTACTTATGGGTGAGTAAGCTGTATAAGTGACCATGACGGTGAAAACCAAAGTGTTCATTTGTTGTATTCATGCTTTTATTTGTTATGTAGAAATGAATTCATTTGCTCAATATCACCGGTCAGCAAAAGATCAGTTTGCATTCCATGACCTTGTGTCTACAGCTGCGATTTGGAATTGATATGTTGGTTGCTTTTAACAATATTACCATGTTTTGTTCAGCCCAAAGGATGTGCAGCATATGGTTAAGGAATACTTAGATGCATGTCCTTGTATCAACCTCGACATAGCTTCTGATAGCATTTTGGCCGTTGAGGAGGCTCTTAATGCCCGTGCTGCTGAATTGGGTACAGAACCACAGCTGCCCAGTGTTATTACTGAACAGACTTCTGTTGCAGCAGCTCACCCTCAGCATAGTATGGTACCAACTGAATCAAGGTAGAGGTTCTAATGTTTTGGTCTGCTTTTCCTTCTATTTTATTTCAATCACTATCTTGTTGATATTTGGTATTGATTTGTTTGGGAGTACGCCTGCTGGCTTAGTGTATTTTTCTTTGTTCTTAATGTGTTGTGCCGTTGTTCAACAAAAAGAAATTCCCCTAGGCTTTATTGTTTTCATTGTCAATTTTAGGCTTTAGTAATTTTCACATTGTTGTGATTACATAATAGTTTTTAATACATTTTTAGAGTAAAGCAGTACCTGTTATTGTGGTCTTGGTTTGCTGCTAGGGGAGGATAAGGCTAGTGACCATGAAGGGTGCTGGCACAACTAGTGAAAAGTGAGAGGGAGAGAGGAGGCTTAGAGATAAAACTGAAGGGCACCTTTTTAACTTTTGCTTAATAAACTTTCTAATGACTTGGAAGGCAAGGTTGTGACACCATCATCAGCCTCATAGTAGTGGAGTCTGAGAGTGGTGGTAGCTGCCCAATGTATTGTCGCCACCCTCGTAGGATGCTGGGACATCATAGGCTTGGGCCATTGAGGAGGCTCTTAATGTCCTTGTATGAACCTCCGCGCAACTTCTTATAACATTCTGGCTGTTGATTTGTACAGAATCACAGCTACCCAATGTTATTACTGTACAGGCTTTTGTTGCAGCTGCTCACCCTCAGCATAGTATGGTACCAACTGAATCAAGGTAGAGGTTCTAATGTTTTGGTCTGCTTTTCCTAATCTTTTATTTCGATCACTGTCTTGCTGATGTTTAGTATTGATTTGTTTGGGGGTACGCCTGTCAGCTTATTTTCTTTCTTCTTAATGAAAATATAGAATGCTTTCTTGCATTGTGCCGTTGTTCAACAAAAAGAAATTCCCCTAGGCTTTATTTTTTTATTAAGTCATATATTGTTTCTTTTCTATATGTTCATCAGCAAACAAGCCTTCCTGTCATATGTAAAATGGAAATTTTAGACTTTAATAATTTCCATATGCTGCATTGTTGTGATTACATAATAGTTTTTAAAATATATTTTTAGAGTAACACAAACCATGTTCTCAAATAATTTCAGTGTCTTGCTACATTTTTCTTGAAATAAAAATAAAGGTTGGCAAGTAGGCCCCATGATTTGAATTGGGTCTGGCATAGCTAAAGCAGTGCTAGTTACTATAGTCTAAGTTTGCTGGTAGGGAAGGATAAGTTTAGTGACCATGAAGGTGCTGGCACAACTAGTGCAGTGGTGGGAGGGAGAAAACTGATGGGGCTTAGCCTTTTTTTTTTTGCTTTTGCTTAACAAACTTTCTAATGACTTGGAAGGCAAGGATGTGACACCATCATCAGCCTCTAGTAGTGGAGTGGGATACTGTAGCTGCCCTATGTAATGTCGCCATCCTCGTAGCTGGGACATCATAGGCTTAGGGCCTATGACTATCCCTATATCGCCATCCTCGTGGGCTTGGGACATCATAAGTTGTTCGGTTATTGCTACGCATTGGTACTCTGGTAATATTTTGAGAGAATATTGATAGTATTCATGTATGATGTCATTTACCCTAACTTTTGTATTTTACCCTCCTATAGTCATCCAGACATAGCAAGAGTGAAGTTTCTAGACAATTGGTGCAGGTCGTGCTTACAAACTTTTATTTGAGCCATACTACTAGTATAGCTTTATTAATATTTATGTATGAAAAAGAACTATCTATGTTTGGAATTGGTTTTATGATACTTTGATTCCCGCCATAGAGGAAGATGTTGGTCTCAAACTAGTTGTGGATTCAGGCATGAAGCTTCAGCGGAAGAAATTATTCCGACTGGAATGGCCTGGATGAAGGAGGAGGTGATGCTCTGTTTCAAGAAGCTCATTGACATAAATCGAGATCTTGCGGTACGCATAGTTTCTTACAAATTAAAATTTCAACCTTTAAAACTTTTACAATATATCCCTATGTTGATTTATTGTTAGGAGCTGGAGGACTACCGCCTTGATGAACTTCAGCACCAGTGTTTTAATGTGGAGCGCTATGACAAGGTGTACCATCATTATAACTTCACTGTGAGGATGAAGATGCCAGATTCAGCTGATTGGAAGGTGAAGCTGTATTTCGCCGAAGTGAAGGAGATTTTTAGGAAAAAATATTATTTATGCTATCCATTGGGACCAAACGAAAATGGTAATAGCAACTTTTCAATGTCATATATGAAATGTGTGTGAATGCACTCACAGTTTTCTAATCCATTTTGCTTGGGTTTTTTTTTTCGCTAGGTCAATGTTATGCATGCAAGAAGCAAGGAGTGGAAGATCTGAGACACCCTTCCATTGAAAATTTTGAAATAGGCTTGCCTGATGTTGATATGTTTGAAGGCTTGCCTTATGATTACTTTGGAATGGGCTGGACTGATGACGATCTATCTAAAACAGGCTCGCCTCGTGATCGATTTGAGAGGCTCGCCTGATGTTTCTTCATACAATTTATGGTACACTGATGAATAATGACGAGGAAGCAATGGGTTTTGAGCTAATCTCTGACAGTTTGGAACTTAGTGTTGGTTGGGTAGGTTTGAACATTGTGGTGTAGATTCTGGTAGTAGGTAGTTTGTATCCACACTTGTGTATTGTCTGGATGTTGCGAAGCACATCTTCATTTGTGTGTGTGGATCTTTAACTATGACTGGAGCTGGTATGTCATATATTTGTATGTTGTTTCCTGTGTACCAAGTTACTTAATGTAGTTGGCTAATGAGCTCGGTGTCATTTCACATGTTTTGCTACAAATCTACTGGTTGGAAACTTTTTTTTAACTAGATCGCTATTAACGAGCTGTGATAACCTTCTTAGTCAAAAAGTATGGCTAAATATGCCCCGATCGCATGAATAAAACAGGAGGCCTAGGTTCAGGCTGATTTTAAGGTTGGAAAAACGGCGGATGCTGATGCCGTTGCTGATTTGTTGTGAGAGCAGAACACTATTATTTTGTTGAAATGGTACGACTGATAAGTTCAAGATGCCCGTAATGCTAGATGGCCTGGCCACCACATCCCCAATGCATTCCTCTCAAAGTTGGTATGTGTTCTGCTAGTTAAAGGGACAGGTCGAAGCTCTATACCCTCTTCGTCCCACAGTCTTAGAGTATGACGTACACGTATCACGTTCCCTACGTTCCGGGAACCTGGCTGCTAAGGGCAGCACACTCCACCGTGAGGCCCTTTCGCTATACGTTAATGTTTTGAAAACAACCAAGAAAGGCATGCAGTAACTTGGACTGAGCAGATTCGGTGCCAGTCCGTTGATGAATCCGAGGTTACTAGGGCTTGGGTCGACTTTAATTTATCGGAGTTGCTAGTGCCGGACGTCCAATCCGGGGCGCTAGCATTAGACAGTGCTCCCGCACCTGTGCCTAAGGCAACCATCTCCCTTTGCCCCCGCACGCATCCCACTCCGGAGGCCACGCAGGCCCACGCATGCATGGGGAGAGCCTGCTTCGCTTCACGCGCCCACATGCACGTAGCAACAGTATCACCACCAGCAGTCGTGCGCGGTGACCCACGATGGCGCAACAGTTGCAACATGTGTTTCTTCGAGATCTACTTTTGAAACATCCAAATGAAACACTTACAACATATGTCTAAAATTGACGAAACACTTGAAACATGCGGGCATAGCCATAACACCAGATCAACTTTTAAAACATCTAGATGAAACATTTGCATCATAGGTCTAGAATAGATGAAACACTTGAAATATGTGCTTGAACACATGCGTGTATAGCCGTTGCAACATGTGCAACACCAATATCTACTTTTGAAACATACAGATGAAACATTTGTAACATATTTTTGAAACACTTGAAATATAGTCTTGTAACATGCATATGTTGTCATTCCAACTTGTGCATCATCCCGGTCTATTTTTGTAACAACCCGATCTGTTTTTGCAATATCGATATAAAACACTTGCAACATGCCTCTGAAACACTTGAAACACACGTTTGCAACATCCAGATGCAACGCTTGCAACATACGTCTGAAAGCAAATAAAACACTTGAAACATGAGTCTAAAACCTTTGCAGAGACACCTGAAAAACACTTGAAAACCATTGCAAATATATGCACAACATCCAGATAAAACACTTGTAACATGTGTGTGAAACATATGCAACATCCTGATAAACACACTTGAAACATACGTTTGAATAACAGATGAAACATTAGGGATAGACTATTGCAACATACGTGTACAACCATTGCAACATATGCGACATCTCAATCTACTTTTGTAACATCTGTAGGGCAACATGCCTCTAATACAACTGAAACATTTAAAATATATGCTTGCAACATGCATCGTATCCTGGTGCGTCCTCTCCCCTCCTTCTGCATCGGCGTGCTGCAACCATAGTTGGAGGTGAGGCTGGAGGCCTAGTGTTTCTCTTTGTGTGTCATCGAGCGCAAGCATGCGCACAGTGGCCTTAGGTGGCCATCTCGCGGCCAATGAAGTGGCCCTCACATGTGGGCACGGCGGTGCCTGCGTTGTCAGGAGGAGCGGGTGGTGGAGTAGGAGCAACACCCAGGGAGGCGCGGAGGAGAGGAATGATGGTGCCAGGTAGGTGGACTTTTTTTTCCCAAACTTAAGAGATGCAGTGGGCTGTTCAGGCCGTCACAGCGCACGACAACAGGAGCATCCGGGCTCTGAGCAGAGCATTTTCATAAATTTATTCGCGGCAGCGCGCTCTATCCAGAGGCCTGGGCCTCATGCTTTTCCCTATCCGTTTGACCGTGATCCAGAGGCCAGATAACGTGGGAGCCAAGGAAGTCAAAAAGATGCATGCATTGCATTGACCACTTGACCTCCCCAAATCAAGACCCCGAAACGTACCCTCCAACAGCGCGCGGGCGCGGGGCCATGGCGGCGCCCGCGACGACGACATGGGCGGCGGAGGAGCGGCTCGCGGCGCTGCGGGACTCCGCGGAGGAGTGCCTCGGGGAGGAGGACCTGCCGCGGCTGCTGCGCGACAACCCGCGCCCCGTCTGCCTCGACGGCTTCGAGCCCTCCGGCGCCATCACCATCGCGCAGGGCGTCGGGACGGCGATCCGAGCGAGGGCCATGGTGCGCGCCGGGTGCAGGGTCAAGCTCCTGCTCGCCGACTGCTTCGCGCTGCTCAACAAGAGGCTGGACGGGGGACCCGGCCAGGATTGGGCAGCCGGCGCGCCGCATGGTCGAGGTCTGGAGGGCGCTGGGCGTCGGCGTGGACGGCGGCGGCGGGGGTGGAGGTCCTCTGGTCCTCGGAGGAGATCATCAGGCGCTCCCACGAGTACTGGAGCCCGCTCGTTATGGACATCGCCCAGAGGAATTCCGTCAAGAGGATACGCGGGTATGCATGCACGCCACGTGCTCGATCGTTTGTCTATCAGAAATTCAGAATCAATCTGTATTCTGAAATTCTCATGGTTATGCATATGCTGCATCGTCTACAGGTGTTGCACTTTTTTGGACAGAGAAAAGAAAGAGGAACTCACTGCTGGCCAGTTCTTGTACCCCATCATGCAGTGTGCTGATGTATTCTTCTTCCAGGTTTGTATGTGCGCATATATATCTTATACGTAGGAAAAAAAAGAGAAAAAAGATTAGCTATAGAGAATTAGACATTGTACATTTATTGCTAACTGTGCGTAGAAAAAAGACTATCTTTTTATTTGCAGCTTCAAGACAGCTAATACTATTTTCTTTCCTTTCCTTTTCACAGGCAGATATATGCCACATGGCCATGGACCAACGAGAGGTGAATATGATGGCTAGAGATTACTGCAATGCCAGCGGAAGGAGTGATAAGCCAATCATTCTGTCTTACCGTATCCTTCCACTCAAGAGGATAAATATTGTGCAATAGTTATATGTATGTATGCATCGATTTGTGCATCTATAGCACTTCTACGGAGTTCGGTATTTAGCTAGGCACGCTTCTTGAAGTTGCTTTTGTCCTTTAAAATTTATCTAGATATGCTACCAGGTCTTAAGCAAGGTCAGAAGACGTCAAACAGAGATCCATCCTCAGCTATATTCGTGGAAGATAGCGAGGTTTCACTACTCATGATACTTTTGTTTAATTACTAACCTTCACTTACCTCCAACATTGTGACCACTTGTAGTAGATAATATAATAATTCGTACACCGAATGTTATGTTAATGCTTATTATTGATAAGAAACTGACATAAAACAAGTTTATGTTGCCTGTTTGTGATTCTAAGGGATGTATGTGTCACTGTCATGTTCATTTATATGTCAATCATTAACTAGAGTTTCCATCTTTACGTCACTTATTTTGTAGATCGACTTGGTATGAATTGTTACTTTAATAAGCTGAACACAATGTATTACAATCTAAAACAAGACTAGTTTTACACAACTTACACATTGGACATCTTATATGTGCTGGCTTCTACTTGTTGTGTCTCTATTGTCCATGTTGGTGAAGGCTAGGTTTAAACAATATATAAGAATTAAAATATGTATCAACTTGATTATTATTGCAGTCTGAGGTGAACAAGAAGATAAGAAAGGCTTTTTGCCCTCCAGCAATAGTTGCTGGAAATCCATGTTTGGAGTACATCAAATATATTGTTTTCCCTTGGCTCCAAAGGTTTGAGGTGCTTCGGACAGAAGCTAATGGTGGCAACAAGTAAGATTCTACTCAAACTGCTAGTTTTTCTGTTTCACGTAGATAATAAATGAGGTCACACAGAATGTGCAAATTAAATGTCTGTTCAACTACAATCTCTGATGAGCAAGAATAATATATTTATAATCACACATTAATGACGTTATTAGCAAGGCATAATTTTAATGTTGGTTGCAATTTTGTTTATTATTTTTCTCTTGAATAGAACCTACAGTGAAATGCAAGAGGTTTCCATCGATTATGCTAGTGGCGCTTTGCATCCTGCCGATGTGAAGTCTAACCTTGCAAAAGCAATAAACCAGATACTCCAGGTGACATGACTCGTGCTCCCATGTAGTTAATAACTAACTTGAAAATTACTTGCATTCCACTTCTCAAGTTTTCTCAAGTAGGAATGGAAAATCAAATCGAGTCATATTTTTGAACTATTTTGTTAAGTATAAATGCTCATTTCATTCATCACTACTTCTGTGAATTTCTGTCTCCTTTTCAGCCTGTCCGTGATCACTTGATTCACTTCAAAAGAGTCGACCAGATGGAGATATGCCCGCCTGATTATGCCCTTAAGAAGTTTGTGCAACCCTTTGAAAGTAACAATGATGTTGAAGTTTTCAATAATAGTTTTAAGGTACAATCTCCTTTATAAAAAAATCACGCACATGATGTACATGCAAAAACTGACCAGCATTTTTGCATCCAGTCCTCACTGTCCACCACCAATGATCTACCTACCAAAGTGCTGGCGATAACCCCAGAGGAACGGTGCAGAATCCTGAAGAGCATCGAGCAGAAGAAGCCCAACCCGATATGCTACGATGGATTTGAGCCTTCTGGCAGCATGCATATTGCTCAGGTTAGACTGGACACATTTCTATATCTCATCTGCTCTCCTTCAATTCAGATAGAAAGCACGCTCTTCAGCTTTGATTTTTAAATTCACATCAACGATTTGAATTTATTAGATTAGATAGGATCATAGTATGCATACCTAAAACACCATTAATTTTATCTTTGTTTCCAGGGAGCTGGAAAGGTGGTAAGTATTAACAAGATGCTTGGAGCTGGATGCCAAGTGAAAATTTGGATTGCTGACTGGTTTGCTATGCTAAACCAAAAGATGGGAGGGAATCTGAATAAAATCCAAACTGTTGGCAACTATATGATTACAATTTGGAAAGCACTTGGCATGGACATGGACAGGGACAGGGTGGAATTTCTCTGGGCTTCAAAGGAGATTGATAAGCGCAGGGATGAATACTGGTCACTTGTATTTGACATTGCCCTGAAAAGTACTTTCAGCAGGATAGTCAGGTGCATATATACTCATCTGGACTGCATGTTCGTTCAGAGATTATGAACAAACAAAGGATATGGTTATTTGCAGTTTTATTGCAACCACAAATAAATAGTTTTAGCCTTAACTACTGCACAGGTGTTGTCAAATTATGGGTCGAGGCGAGAAGGAAGCCTTAACTGCTTCCCAGATCTTATATCCCCTCATGCAATGCGCAGATATATTCTTCCTCAAGGTTTGTATGCCAGCACTAGTTATCCTAATAATATATATATTTAGTGGAAAAAAAGGAAGCCTGTTTAGTTTTGTTTCAAGATAAAGGACACTGAACTTTTAATAAAAAACTTTAAATGTTATACTAGAACACATACAAGGTTTCTAGTACATACTTAAAATTTACTTATGTTTCCTTCTGCAGGTAGACATATGCCAGATGGGCACAGATCAAAGAAAGGTGAATATGCTTGCTAGAGAGTACTGTGAGAGCAAAAGTAGCGTTGCACCGATTATTCTGTCCCACCGTATCCTCCCTAAGTAGTCATATTTTGGATTTATGTTTATATATGGTTCAAAAGTTATTGCTAGGTTTGTGGGATATAGTTTTGTTCATTGACATGATCAATTATAGATATGCTACCAGGTATTAAAGAAGGTCAGCAAAAAATGTCAAAGAGCAATCCAGCATCGGCCATTTTTATGGAAGATGATGAGGTTTTTTCTTCTCTCTATATAGGTGTTTTTTTTAATTTATTATCAGTCGTTAGTTACTTGTTTCAGCATCATGACCACTTTTGATCGTCTATAAGTCAGGTGTACAATGTACCAAAGGATTCAATTATGTAGTTAAAAGAACACAACATCTACCAATCTTGAGATTCTCTTATAAGCATCTAAAATTAATCGATGTTTTATACCTTTCTTCCAGTGGTCATAAGAATTTCATGATCAACTTGTTTACTGCAGTCTGAGGTCAAGCACAAGATAGAACAGGCTTTCTGTCCTCGCAAAATTATTGAAGGAAATCCATGCTTGGAGTATATTGAGTACATTATTTTCCCTTGGTTCAAAAGGTTTGAGGTGCTTCGCAAGGAAGCTGACGGTGGTAACAAGTAATATTCTGCAAAAGCTGAAATTGTTTTCAAGTTTAATATAGATGATATATGAGAGGATGTAATGTTGACCTGCATAATAGCCACATAATTTTAATGTTGTGTCCATGTGTAACATTTGTTGCTGTTAAATAGGACCTACAACCAAATAGAAGAACTCAATGAAGACTACAGTAGTGGCAATCTGCATCCTGATGATGTGAAGCGTGCTCTTGCAAAAGCAATAAACGAGATATTGCAGGTAAAACTGCCTCATGTGTTGCTAACTAGTGTACGTAACTGTGAACTACTCTCTCTGTCCCAAAAAAGAGTGTCACATTGGGTGTACTGCCGGTCAAACTTTGTTAAGTTTGACTAGATTTCTACAAAAAAATATTAACGACATTTGTATCTCTAAATAAATTTATTATGAAAATATATTTCAACGATTAATCGAATGATACTTATTCTGCACCATAAAAATCAATATTCTCTTGTATATATTTGTTAAAAGTTGAAAGTATTTGAGTTGTCAAAAAGTGAGAATGACATTTCTTTGTGGGACGGAGAGAGTAGTCTTCAAAAATGGACTTGTCAGAATTTACTTTCCCGTATTTCTCAGCTGTTATATACTAGACAAATATACTTATTATGTGACCTTATCAAATCTCTTTTTCCCAGCCTGTTCGTGATCACTTCAGGAACAATCCTGACGCCGAAGTTCTACGTGGTACTGTTAAGGTACATTCTTTTCTTAAATAAATATAAAAAACCACCTGAATAAATTCTTGACAATGATTTTTACAGTTACCTGGGAATTCCGAACACCCTTTATCCATGCACTTTGTAAGACTGCACAATTTCAGTCTTCGTGTCTCCTGATACTAACCTTATGATCTGAATTTCAACACTGATCGACTGCATCCAAGGGGAACTCACCACTGCTGCAATTTTGCTCCTTTGCAGGCCTACAGAAAAACAAATGGATTTAAAGTACAGAGTTCATCTGCACTTGATCATATTGTGAAGGAATTTGAACAGAGTAGTATCTGAGCTGTATGTAATATGTAGCAGCATGCCGTGTTTCTATAGCCACCAGTAAAACGTTGGGCAATTGCACAGTTGGCAAGTGTAGAAAACTTATTCCGTTGCCGCTAACACGTGGGCCTAGTCATATCATGGAGACAAAACCACCCATCTAAACCACCTAGGAGGTAGATTAAACGGTTTTAGATAAGTCACTACTATATAATATATTTTTCCATTAATATTTTTACCACTGGTTTTGTAAATAAGCCCGCTATGATAGTTACCACTATCGGTTTGTAGTACGAGCCAGTAGTGAATATACTACCACCGATCACGATTGATTTTGGGTGGTGTCACCCTTCTTTTTTACGGAGGCGGACATTTTGGTTGGCCACATCGGTTATTCCCTGGCCGGCTGGCCAGCCAGCTGAGCGGCTGCCTCGGTTAACATTTAACCGAGGCCTTGTTTTCATGGACACCACAATCCTAATGAACACAAGTGTGTGCACCATGTTGCAATGAGCACTTTCAAGAGGTTGAGCAATCAGATCTTGCTAGACAAGGCCCGTGTGCGCTTATTTTGTGAGAAAAGTCATGTCGTTAGTTAGGGTGCTTCTCCCGTCAATAAAAAACAATATCTTTTACCGCCTAATTTCAATTTATATTCATTGATCAAGAGTTCATAGCATATATTTATTTTATTTAGTCACTTAACATTGGACAACCCCTCCACTCGCACACGCATGCACATGGGCCCAGCAGTTGCAAGCAAGTGGCTGCGGTAGGTGATTCTTGCTACAACATGTGCAACACCAGATCTACTTTGCAACATCCTGATGAAATATTTACAACATATATCTAAAACAGATGAAACATTTAGAACATACACTTGAAACATATTGCATCACATGTCCAACATCCCGATCTACTTTTGAAACAACCAAATGCAACACTTGCAACATACAAAAAAAGACAGATAAAACACTTGAAACATGCATCTAAAACACTTACAAAAAACACATAAAAACACTTGAAAAGTCATTGCAAACACACGTAACATCCCAATAATACACTTGCAACATATGTGCGCAACATATGCAACAACCAGATAAAACACACTTGCAACATACGTCTAAAAAACAGATGAAACACAGGGGATAGACGCTTGCAACATACATGTACAACCATTGCAACATATCAACATCCCGAGCTACTTCTGCAACATCCGTATGAAACATGTCTCTATAGCATCTGAAACATTTGATTGTACACTTGCAACATGCATCATATCTCGGTGTAGCCTCCTCCGCCGTCTATATTGGGACGGCGACGCGCCCCAGCCGTAGTAGGAGGCGAGGCCGGAGGGCTTCCACGCCAGAGCCTGATGCTTCTCCTTGCGCTAGTGACCCCTGTCGGCGTCATTAGGCGGAGCAGAGTAGGAGCAGCAGCAGCAGCAAGAATAGTGGCAGGAGCAGCAGGGCGAGCGCGCGGAGCAGGAGCAGCACCAGGAGCAGTATCAAGAGAGGCGAGGCGGGCGTGCGGAACTGGAGCCGCGGGGCGGCGCGGTGAAGCAGGAGCAGGAGCCGGAGCCGGGGCAGCCATGGTGCGGTGGTGGGAAAGGCCATGGCTCATGCGACCAATGTGAATGGGAAAATTATTGCTCGCTTTCTTTTGATAAACCGTGTATGGTGTGGTAGGGGAGCAGGCCTGTGGGCCGGTCCGCAGGCCGTGCTAAGAGCATTCGGACGGACTAATGTGGGACGGACGTCCGCGGTGGAGCATTACTATTTAATAAAACAACACGTATGAACAAAATCACATATATTAACGTTTTGCCTTCACAATATCTATCTTTTGAGTAAAATGCACTAGCGGCTCCTAAACTTGGCAGAGGGTTCCCCTGCCCTTGCGATGAACGGACCACTCTAGAATCCTAGAACTATTCCTTCTCTCAAGTGCCCACCAGAGAGCTGGCGTGAAGGAGGCCAGGTGGCATTGGCGAATCTAAGGTGCTAAAGAGGTGGTTAGTGGTAGGTGTGGCTCCCTAACCATTCAACCCTCTCATCATCCTCTCTCCATCTCCCTGGCTACCCCCCTCTCCTCACAGGGTGGCACGGCCGTGGACGATGGTGAGTGCATGTCAAGGATTACTCATGGATGGGCCATCATATGGGCCCTAGGCCTTGGCCTTGGCCTAGTCAAGCATTGTTCTGGAGCAATGGACATCACCTACAAGAGTGCAAGAGCACAGGCTGGAAAGGGCATCAATCAAATTATCAACAACAGATTACCTTTTACTTTGCTACAACTGTTCATCTTCCTCCCAGCTTCTCTCAGTCCCTCTGTTCCGACCTCCCTCTCCCCTGAGGTCTTGTACCCTGCTACTTGAATCGAGTTATCTATGAGTAATCCATTGGGGTTGCTAACAATTGGTACCGGAGCCGTCAATTCTTGGAACCCTAGCACCAGGAATCCCCCTACCGAGATCTCTCCTTCTACCCAGTTCCTCCTCAGTGAGATCTGTAGGAGGTTCAATGAGTTCGACGCTTGGATGGAGCAGTGTTTCTCGCGGGCCATGGCCACGCTGGAGCCGCGGGGCACCACTGTCGAGATCTGCACCGACAGCTTCGAGCAGTTTGGCACGACACCGCAAGTCTAGGCCAACAACTAGGGCGGATGGTTCGAGGAGCCTATCCGTGTCATGGAGGAGAGCGTGTATGAGCAATAGCCTGCCGCCGTCGATGCCATGATGGTTCTGGACAACTGGGGAGGGTTGTTCGAATAGCCTGCCCCACACCGGGGAGGAGCGTGACCTCTCCGTTGATAACGTCTTCACCGGGCTCGCATCCACCGGCCAGATCCGCATCAACAGCGGCCTCACCTCCACCAACTCCGTCACGTCTGCCTGCTCCATGCCCACGCCACTCGTCTTCGCCGCTGCCGCTGCTTCCAACAAGGAGAAGGAGCCCGAGGAGACTTCCCCAGCGGAATACCAGAGCCAGATCTAGGAGCCCGTGAAGCCGCCTCTGCATACGCCAGTGTCCGAGAAGTTCGAGAAGCCGCCTCCGCATATGCCAGCGTCCTAGAAGTTCATCTCCTTCGCGCTAAACGCTGCCTGCGACTTTTCCGCCGCCGCGGATCGCTCCATCAACCTTGCCGCGACCCCGCGTGTCTCCCTCCTCACCATCCCCAAGCCCGTCGCCAGCGACTGCGATGGCACAGCTGTGGACCGGCTCGAGCACGCCTGGGAGGTCGAGCCCAACGCCGGCCATCTCTGCCTCTTCACCGACCCCATCGGCCCCAAGCTCTGCCGCGTCCGCCATTCCCCGGCCTTCCTCAGGCTCGATCCATGGCGGAGGCATCCGCTCTGACGTCTCGTATGGCGCCCACCCTGGCGCCTCGCTTTGCGCGGTCCGCGCACGCGACGGCGCGGACATCGCACTCGCGCCTGCTCCTCGTGCCCGCCCGCCACCATCGCGTCCATTGTCGTCAACCTCAACGTGGTGTCGCTCGGCGGACGCAGCAAAGCCATCGACATAGAGGCCGATGTGAAGGGGAACGGGAAGATGCACGTCTCTGTGCGCCGCTCCAACGCGTTGCGCTCGGACATCTACTCCCGGCGTTCCATGGGGTTCTCCAGCACCACGCCACGGGCCAGCATCCTGACCAACACCGAGATCAACTCGCTGGAGCCCCGCGGCATGAGGTTCCACGACGTCTGCTACTCCATGGTCCGCAGCTCCAACTTCGCCGGGAACGCGTTCAGGCTGTGCATCTGCGCGACGTCCGGGACGTCCAACTACGAGGACGACGCGCAGGGCAAGGCGAACACTGAACTCGGCCCTGCACCCCTCGAGATCCCGCTGCAGCACTGCACAGCGCTCTTCCGCCGCCGTCTGGGACCTCTGCCAGGCCACCGCCGCCGACGTCCTCTACGGCGACTTCCCCCGCGCTCTCTCCACCATCCCCAAGCTGGACTACTCCGCCTTGTGCCTTGACGTCGCCCCCCAGCAATACTGAAGACTACATGCCCACCACCAACTGCTCGACGGTATGCCAGGGCACCGGTTACGGTATTGGTGTTCTGGTGTCCACGGGAGGTGTGTCAGCGGTGACACCGGTATTGGTGTTCTGGTGTCCAAGGGAGACTGTCCCTATCAATGGGGTACGAACATGTTTTTGATAATCATTGTACTTATTAATATGTCCAATAAAGGAAGTTCAAAAAAATTGTGCACTACTAGAAAATATCGTCTCTTATAAACGCACACAAAAAAAGTGTCATACAAATATAAATCAGGCTCCATTTTTTGTTTTGTCTCATGTTCTAAAAGGCATCAAAAAACACCCTTTTGCATAAATAAATAATTATGCAAAATTCAAAATTTCTCAAACTTTGCTATACAAGGATCCCAAGACATCAAAATAGTTCTGGTGAATTTCTTGGATTTCTTAGCATGTTTGTTAACATAAGCAGTAGAGTTGGGTTTGAACAGAAGCCTTGTTGGAGTTTTTGTAACTTTCGAAGTCGGACAAATTACCTCCCTTTTCTAGCTCGGAGTGTTTTCCCATTTGTGGTTTTTGGATGATATGGCACCTGGCATATCGACCTCACATGTTTTCCCTTTTTTTGGCCAAGTAACATTCTATTAAAAAATATATGAGTTCTTAAATGATCTTGTGTGAAAAATAATTTAAAAATTTTAGATGTCATCGAGCTACAAATTTAGTGTAAAGCATGTAACCATTTAAGGTCATTTGAAAAATTCAAAAAGCTGAATAATTGGGAACTTAAAGCAAATAATTGGGCCTCTAAAGAAACTCAAATAAATTTTCTTTTGTCAACTACAAGTTGTATATTTTGTTGAGATATATTTTGTTGAGATAGATCTACAACTTTGATATATATAACACATGAACAAAAAAAAAAGGCTTAGCAGACAGAGGAACTACATTTTAAAATCATTGTGCTCACCAATTTTTGTTCACTTGAGAGATCCTTGAGAACAAACAACGTGTGTCTGTGATGGCATATTAATATGACTTTTGTAAACAGAGATGAAATCTAACTCTAACTACAGTACTTGTCATAACAAAAGAAGAGCTACTCTACTTGTCGGATAAAACCAGAGGAGCAGGAGTTGATCTTGCTCCCACGCCCTCTGCGCTTTGGGACATTGCTCTCCTATATATCGAGACGAGAGGTTTCTACTTTTATAGTAAGAAGAAGAAGAGAGAGACAGAGAGGCGACTTCATTAAAATTTCCAATAAAGGTACGCAAACAACCAAGAAAAGCAGCAAGCTAAGTGGACTACACCACATAGCCCTCGTATATTTATTTTCGTTTCATCCCTAAATCATGCCCTCCAAATCCCCACGGTTTTGAAAGGAAACGAACAGGGCCTGACACCTTTGCTCTTGTCACTGCTTGTCGAGAGAAAAGCAAACAAAACCATGAACAGCAGACTGGCTAAGGTCTTGTTAGGTTAGGGTGTAGTAATGGGCCTAGGAACCGTTCCAGGTGATCAAGGTTACGAATGTTGGCACGTGGCGTCCGTCCAGGCATGTTCCGTCCGGACGGCTCGTTCCAAGGCCTGCCCAACGATCGGGCCCAATAGGCATCTTCTGCTCCACCTTCAGTACGACGTGATTTTTTCCATAAAAAAAATGAAAGACACAGCAACATTTCCTTTCACCATTGCCGCACGTATGCGACTGCCACGGGTGCATCTACCGCGCTTCCCGCCCACCGCTGGCCGTCTCCAACGCGGCGGCCTTCTCCAGTCGCGGCCTTCTCATCCGACCGCTGCGCCCCCATCCCGCATCGCTTGCTCCCGCCCATCACGCTCTTGCCCATCCAGCGCCGCTCGCTCCCACCCATTGCGCGCCACTTGCCCGGCCAAGCCAAGCCCAATGCTACTAGCGATGGTGGTGGTGGTGGTGGTGCTCGTGCAGTGCCGGCTCCGACCCCGATGGCAGAAATCGCCTGGCCCCGAGCTCCCCCATGTTGCAAGCACATATTTTAAGTGTTTCAGTATTTCGTAGGTAAGATTCAAGTGTTTCATGCGGATGTTGTAAAAGTAGATCAGGATGTTATGCACATGTTGCAATGATTGTACGCGTATGTTGTAAAGTGTCTGTTCCCAATGTTTCATCTATTTTTTCAGACGTATGTTGCAAGTATGTTTATCTAGATGTTCATATGTTTGCAATTTTTTTCATGTGTTTTTGCACGTGTTTCAGGCGAATGTTTCGGCTGTTTTTGTATGCATGTTGTAATGGTTTTATTTTGATGTTTTGAAAGTAGATCGTGAGTGTTGTGCATATTGCAATGTGAGCCACTTGTCTCAGCTTGCAGCTGTTGGGGCACCGTGCATGGAGAGGAGCGGCGCAGCAGGCGTGGAGGGGCACAGGAAGTAGGGAAGCATGGGAGAGTGGCGCGGGCGGGGTCCGCCTATGCGTGCAGCCGGCGTTGGTGCGGGTATCCAGACGCAGGGGTTCCGTCCGAACGTCTGAACGCTAGTGCTGCTGTCAAAGTTATACACATTGGTGAACCATTTTAGTTGGGAATCGTTCTAGGCGATGGTTCCTGGATTACCCGAACGAGGCCTAAGTTCGATGAGCCAACATTATCAGGCCCTGCTTCATTTAGCCCGTGCCTATTTTGACTGTAAAAAGGCTATTGCTGCTCATTATTTGCAACCTCAAAAGGTTTCCACAGAGTTGACTTGTACACAGTACTCTCTTCATTTAAAATTATAAGACGGTTTGACATTCTAAATACTTAATTTTTTTCCATACACTTATACAATAGTAATTTTTTTCCATGCACTTATACAATAGTACACAGATGGGCTTCAATCCCAGCTGGGAACAGGCTTTAGTTCTGATTTCCCAATCGGGACTACGGATCTGGGATTCTCAACCGGGACTACGGATCCGGGACTAAAGGCCGGGATCTTTAGTCCTGGGTCATGCAAACTGGAACTAAAGTCCATCCTCAAAACTTAAAAAATAGTTTAAATCCTGGAGAACTCTGCTTGCGGTGCGTGAGATTTAAACCCAAGACCTCTGTCTCACGCGTAACTTACTTACCAACTCAACTACAGATGTGACAAAGTCCTGGACGCTCTCCTTTTTAAATTTATCTGTGGGGGGCCTTTAGTCCCGGGTGAGAGACCTGACATCAACAGGGACTAAAAGGTCACCATTTAGCCCTAGTTAGTTTTATCAACCGAAACTAAAGGTTGAAGGACCTTCGGTCCGGGTTGGTAACACTAACTAGGACTAAAGGATGGCTTTTAGTCCCAGTTGGTGTTACCAACTAGGATAAAAAAACCTTCTGTGCTTGTGAAATTTAGACCCGGGACTAATGATCACATTAATCTCGATCCCAAACACAACTGAGACTAAAGGTGCGAACCGAAAGTCGTTTCTCTACTAGTGATAGATATGCACTATGTCTTGATGTATAGTAAAAACAATGAATCTTAAAAAGCTAAAATGTCTTATCCGAGATAAATTGAGTTCCAAGATATGTGAAATGTCACCGAGTTCCTGAGCCAACTAACTACATGAGCAGATATATATGAAATACCATCTCAATCATAGTGAAAGATCCACACACACATACAAATGAAGTGCTACGCTACATCCCGCCGAAACACAAGTTCGGATACAGCAAATTATCTACTACCGGAACCTGGAGCATCATGTCCAAATCTAACTACCAAACAAAACGCCGAGATCCAAACTGTCAGACTCAAAACGTGTCGCTTTTGTTTCCTCGTCACTTTCATCATCAGTGTACCATAAACTGCATGAAGTATCAGGTGAGCCCATTTCAAATAGGTCAATGGCAGGGTGTCTCAGACAGATCTTCCACTCCTTGGTTCTTGCATGCATAACATTGGCCTGACGAAAAAAGGCAAGCAAAATGTATTAGAAAACTGTAAGTACATTCACACGTATTTCATATATGATATTATACAGTTGCTATTACCATTTTCGTTTGGATCCAATGGATAGCATAAATAATATTTTTTCCTAAAAACCTCCTTCACTTCAGCAAAATACAACTTCACCTTCCAATCAGCTTCTGGCATCTTCATCCTCACAGTGAAGTTATAATGATGGTACACCTTGTCATAGCTCTCCACATTAAAACACTGGTGCTGAAGTTCATCAAGGCGGTAGTCCTCCAGCTTCTGACAACAAATCAACATATGGATATATTGGGAAAGTTCTAAAGTTCGAAAGTTTAATTCGTTAAAAACTATGCATACCGCAAGATGTCGATTTATGTCAATGAACTTCTTGAAACACAACATCACCTCCTCGTTCATCCAAGCCGTTCCATTCGGAATAATTTCTTCTGCTGAAGCTTCATGCCTGAATCCACAACTAGTTTGAGACCAACGTCTTCCTTCATGGCAGGAATCGAAGTATCATAAAACCAATTCCAAACATCGATAGTTCTTTTTTGCATACATAAAAAGTAATAAAGCTACACTAGAGGTATGACTCGAATGAAAGTTTGCAAGCACGACATGCACAAATTGTTTAGAAACTTCACTCTTGTTAAATCTGGATGTCTAGTAGGGTAAAATACAAAAGTTAGGGTAAATGACACCATACATGAATATTATCAATATTATCTCAAAATATTACAAAAGTATCAATGAGTAGCAGTAGCCGGACAACTTATTACCACCACAGCATTTGATTGTATGATACAGGGACAGTCATAGGCCCCAAGCCTATGATGTCCCAGCATCCTGCGAGGGTGGCGACATTACATTGGGCAGCTACCACCACTCTCAGACTCCACTACTATGAGGCTGATGATGGTGTCACAACCTTGCCTTCCAAGTCATTAGAAAGTTTATTAAGCAAAAGTTAAAAAGGTGCCCTTCAGTTTTATCTCTAAGCCTCCTCTCTCCCTCTCACTTTTCACTAGTTGTGCCAGCACCCTTCATGGTCACTAGCCTTATCCTCCCCTACCAGCAAACCAAGACCACAATAACTGGTACTGCTTTACTCTAAAAATGTATTAAAAAACTATTATGTAATCACAACAATGTGAAAATTACTAAAGCCTAAAATTGACAATGAAAACAATAAAGCCTAGGGGGATTTCTTTTTGTTGAACAGCGGCACAACACATTAAGAACAAAGAAAAATACACTAAGCCAGCAGGCGTACTCCCAAACAAATCAATACCAAATATCAACAAGATAGTGATTGAAATAAAATAGAAGGAAAAGCAGACCAAAACATTAGAACCTCTACCTTGATTCAGTTGGTACCATACTATGCTGAGTGTGAGCTGCTGCAACAGAAGTCTGTTCAGTAATAACACTGGGCAGCTGTGGTTCTGTACCCAATTCAGCAGCACGGGCATTAAGAGCCTCCTCAACGGCCAAAATGCTATCAGAAGCTATGTCAAGGTTGATACAAGGACATGCATCCAAGTATTCCTTAACCATACGCTGCACATCCTTTGGGCTGAAGAAAAGCATGGTAATATTGTTAAAAGCAACCAACAATCAAATTCCAAAACTGCAGCTGTAGACGAAATGTCATGGAATGCAAACTAAACATTTGCTGACTGGTGCTATTGAGCAAATGAATTCATTTCTACATAACAAATGAAAGCATGAATACAACAAATGAACACAAAGGTTTTCACAGGCATGGTCACTTATACTGCTTATTCACCCTCATAAGTACTCCACTATGCACTTGACCATGCGTGTGCTAGAGGTGTTAGAAAAATAAAAAAAATTATACTTGCACATTACAGGCTTATATCTGATCGTATTAGCATCTTCAAAATACCATCACGTCTATAGCTTAGAATGATGACAGAGTAATTAGTAGTATTTACTTCGTGTGGTCCTACAGCTACTCACATGCTACTGTGTTGCTTACTTGCTTATATTTGGTCTATCCTTGTGTGTACTGAAATTTTAGCGCCTCAACATGACTTATTGCTATTTCCAGTGTATTTCAGGCTTACATATATATAACAACAAAAATGCCAGTATCAATAGAAAATAGTGATGATGTACATACTCCACATCTGAATATAGCTTGGGGCGTTGCTCCTTGACATTTGGTATAGTGGAAAGAAGGGGCTCAGACAGCACCATAGATCGTGAACCTTTTGGTCGGTTAAAAAACAACTCAGTCTGTCTAGTAGTAGGCACCCTGCACAGGCAAGATGACGCTTAGATAGAGTTACCAATTTATGTGTTCCTTGTTCATTCCTTCTTTTTTTGTAATGCATTAAAGCAAGAAAATTTCATACAAAATAGTGTAATTTGTTGTGTCACATAAAGTATTTCTTGATCTCTTTTTACGCTACTAAACCCATATATCAACACTTAACTTTTGTTTTTGAGGATTCTTGCCATTATGAGATAGAAAACATTAAATTTCAGCGTAGATAAAATAAAAAAGAGCAAAATATACGTACCATGCACAGTCATCATCAGTAGACTCTTCATCTGTTTCTGTTTGAGGGGTCAGAAGTGGGGGGTCACTTAATGACAATGCCTCTTGTATAACTTTCCTATCAACCTCACTGCTGTTCACCACATAGGTATGCTCCTCTTGCCTGATAAAATAACATTTACAAAGGAACAATAATCATTAGAAAGAATATCCAGAAGAAGGTATTATGAATTTGCTATACAAGTGAACACAAGTCAGACAATAAACATGTATCTATATATGAAGTAAAACTACAAGGCTGTCTGGGCTGGTCTGAATAGAGAACACTCTGCCCAACGCAGGTTCCAGTTCCAGCCCCTTGAGCTACAGGAGAACTACAAACTTCGAATCAGCACTTGTAAGTACACTGACAATCTACAATCTTGTTCCATTGCCAAGAAAGGAAACAAACTATATTTATTGGAATCTTTTATACATGTTAAAAGATAATGAATTTGAAGCGGCAGCAAAAAGTTTCCAGGCCAAACATTCCAAAATCGCAAGGATAACAAATAAAACAGAGAAGCCCTGGTGTTGGCTGGTGCTAAGGCATTACAGCAGCTCCTTTGTAGGTTGTTGCCACTGGCGGCTTATGCTGCGGATGGGTTTTTTGGTCGTGTTTTTATCTTTGCAGCGAGTGGTCCTGATAGTCTTGTACTGGGTGGCCTAAGGGAGTTGAGTTTGCTTCTCCTTTGTTTTTTTTTTCTTTTTTCCATCATGTAATGACACACAGTTCTCTTGCGCAGTTCGAGAAAAAAAAAACAGAGAAGCCCTTGTGACTTCAGATTACACAATACTTCTATACAGCCAGGGTCGAAAACTGCTGACTGGACAGCAGTTCTACGCAATTTCCTAGCCCTTGAAGCTAGTAAACTTCGAAAGTACATGGATCCCTCAAAGTGCCTTGGCTACATTTACGTTCCTACAGAGAACTTTTTGTTTTCTGTAGCTGTGATTTAATTGTGAAATGCTAGAAGGGTATGAAAAGTCAGCCTAGCTTGTAACTGATACGTATAGGACAAGATTGTTCATTTCTTGATCATTCTTTGTTCTCTGGATAGATACACATGGTGTTTGTCCTAGCATGCAAGTTGGAATGGTTCACAGCGCAAGTGATGATCTCTTGACCATAATGTGTTTAATGGTTTGGTGCTAAAAAATAAAGCAGTAAAAAAATATAACTAGGAAGATTGAAATGGTTCTGTTAAACAAAAACACATTTTTTAAATAGGCAAGCAATATCCACCACATCCCACCAATATAAAAAAGGGAATCTTTTGGGGAGCAAGAAACAAATGGCAGTCCAAAATTTTGCTATGATATGCAATTTTTGGTTGTACAAACCACCGGTAGCACAATACATGTTTGCTTTTTGGGGTCCGACGCAGTTTGGTAATTTAATTGGTTAGTTTGAAATGATTCTCATAACAGATAGCAATTATAAATGGCGCAACCATACAGCTACTTCATGCACTATTCACATGGCTTGTCAACGTAAAAGCCAATCTCTATGGGAGCAAAAAATAGCAGAGTATTTTCCAACACCATAACCTGGGAAGGGGAACTAAGCACACGATCAGTTTTACACCTTAGAGCTTAGAGCGATATGTTCTGCAAAAAAAGTAATGAAGATATGGATCTGAGTGTGACGTCTCTGTCCACTTAACAATTTATACCATATGGCACCAACTTAAAGTGCTACCGCAAAAAATTCGGCACTTTTCCTTAGATGGTGAACGGTGTGGGTCCCATCAAATTGCATATGGCGAGGTGCATAATCAACATTAGTCATTTCAGCTGTTTCTGAGGTGGAAAGTGAAGGGTCACCCAAAGACAGCGCTTCAATTGTTGGCAAATCCATAATCGGCCTATGAAGCTCGCTGCTTCTCACCGCGCTAGCCTCAGCCCTGATTAAAAACATATTATAGGAAAGATCATCAATACAAAGAACAGTGAGAAAAATAAGTATAAATTTGCTATGGAAACAAACACAGGCCAGGTATTAAAGATTTAATAAAGGTAAAAAAAAGCAGCTTACCTTGCCAATCTTCTTGGTCGAGAATGCCTTGGGCGGTCTGAATAGAGAACACTTTGTCGAACACGTATTCTACCTTCAGCTCTAGGATGACTATGAATGTTGGAATCAACAAACTTGGTTAGGTTTGTAACAGCAATCTACTATGTTGTTCGATGTTTATGGAATGCAAGAAAGTATTGTTCATTAAGTTGTACCCAATAATAAAAAAATAAAGCATAATTTTGAGGGGCAACGACAAAAGGTTTTCCAGCCAAGCACCAAAAAGATGCCAACACTTCTCAGCAGTTATAGTTGTACAAGTCTAAGAGCTTAGGAGTGTGGGTATGTGTGTTGTAAGGGCTCTTGCCCCCTTTTCTTCTTAATACAAACATACACAGCTCTTCCGCGTGTTTGAAAAAAGAATGATTTCGTTAAGTGTCTGTATCTAGTGTCTCAGGTCACACTATGCAATTTCTGCTATGTGGAGCCAATTCCAGGTCATATTCCATCCGCAGTAGGTTGAGGGAGAAAGACGGAGAATAGTATGGCTGGGAACTGAATTGGGAAAGGAAAAGCAGGAGAAGAGGACTCACTCGGAGGATGGCGCAGCTGAGGAAGAAGCCTGGGAGAGGAGACTTTGTCGCCGGTGACTAGGGACGCCGACTACGAGGTGCTGTCCTGATTCGTTGGTTACCCAACGGGGCGCAGAAGAGCCTGGGTCCCTGGCACCGCCGTCCGCGGAGGAGGATGCCTGGGACCCGGCCCCAGATCGGCGGTGGCGGCGGCGACGGTGGCTCACAACATCGGCGCGGGATGCTGGGCCGGGACCGGCGGCAACGTCCTCCCAGAGCGGCCCGAACCCGAAGCGGTCTGTGATCGGTCCTGCGCGGGGAGGAGTCCCTCTACGCGGTGGAGCGCCGGTTGCGCGGTCGGGATCGGCGCCGTCGGCCATGGCGGTCGAGCTGCAGGCGGTGGGTTTGGGCTTAACGGTGGACGCTCGCGTCCCTCACAGCTCACAAGCTACTTGTCGCTACTGGCTGGTGACCGCTCCTGTGCTCACTCTCTCACTCTCGTGCAGCCTGCGGGTAGAAAGGAGAGGAGATGCCTGGCATAAGCAGAGTTGTCACTCGTCACGACCACGCGTAGCACATCGCTGGTTTAACTTTCGAAGTGTGTTTCTACTGTCAAGATTAAATAGGTGAAACATAAAGCTCTTTTTCGAAGCGAATGCTTTCACATAGCATAATTTTTGTACTTTTTTTCTTTTAACTTTTCACCTTTTATTACAGATAGGTGGGAACCGACAAACATTTTATAGCTATTTCAAGGCACATAAAGAGAGGTGTATGTTTCATAATTGTTCAACCAAATAGCTTGTATCTTTTGAAGAAGTGGCTAGCCTCTGTTCGATTAATTGATTTTTGGGTTAATGCGGATGATAATTTGATGTGAGAGAAAAACATTATTCCATAGCTGAAAAGTAGTGTTGATACACATCAATCTAGGGCGCTTGAAATCGAAGTTATGGGTGGAGGCGTGCTTTAGACATATTTTTTAGGCTCATATGAAAGAGAAACATGTGGGTGAGCATATGGAAGGAGCCCCTAAGCGTCCAAGATCCAACGCCTTGGAGTGCTGCTTGTGTCAGGTAGCTCTACCTAGCTCTGAACCAAACAGGCCTAAGACTAAGAGCACAAACGAGGAGTAGTTGGCAAGCATTTAGGCATGTTCAAATGCGCTTAAAGAGATAGGCTAACTAGGGTGTTAGCTAAATAGGTGTAGGCTGAGCGCATCTTCAAGATTCTTGAGAGGCTAACAAGGGTGTTAGCTAAATAAGTGTAGGCTAAGAGCACCTTCAAGAGTCTTCCTAAAATTTGCTTTCTAAATCATCATTTAGAGAGTCATAATAATAAAAATCGTTTTCATATTTTCTGTCTCTTTTGCGCACTTTAGAGAGCTATTATTGCTCTCCATCTTTGATTAATGAGAAATCCAGTAGAGCATATCTATATTGAGAGAGATCCAATTAAAAAGGCCTTTTAAAGGTATTGTTACACCAAAGTCTCTACTCCTAGAGTCTTATGAAGTTGCTCTAGTAGTAAGGCTAATTTTTTTTTATCACACACATTCTAGCAAATAAACCAAATTTCAGCTTATTATTAGCCCATACCCTTAGGACGTGTTTGATTAGCTAGCCTCCAATTCAAAGGGATTGAGAGGAGTTTAATTCTCTCCTACAAATTAAAATCTCCCTCAATCCGCTCTAATCCATTCAGATTCAAGACTAACCGAACAAATGTTTAATGTGTTGCCTATTGAATTCGATGTGTCCTCTTTTTTATTTACTACAAAATAAGAGATCCGGAGGCTAACGAAAGAATTGGACGTGCGGATCAACCGAAAAAGGTTCCCAAATAGTAAGAGACATATAGTATAGTATCAGCTCTCTCATAAACTAGATGTGTAATTACTTAGATCACATATGAGTTTATTTATTTTATATTAATATATGTCATAATAATAACCCTTAAAGCCCTAGCACCGGCTAAGCAGAGGGTTAATGTGGCACTCTCACGACCAAGGTTAATTCTTTGATAATACATGTTCAACCCTAAAGAAGCGAATTAAGTTAGGATACACTAGGGAGTAGGGACAAGAGGGAAGAAACAAACAAAGCGAATTAGGTTAAGGAAGAAGCAAACAAATTAAAAGCCGGCACACTAGCTGGATGATAATGGAACTTACCGTGGGTTAGATTTTTGTCGATCCAGTGATGATCGCAGGGCGGCCGGCGACCTTTGACGCCAAGCGATTCCAACTGGGAGGCGCACGATTCGAAACCGATGTGTGTCACCGGAACCTGTATATATATACTTATAAATACATCATCAAGCGATAATTGATGCAAGACGACACATACACATCTATATATGCATAAACAATGATGAAGGAGGTGGTATACTCCAGATTCGAGTCGAGGTGGTATACAGACCCGATTTGTTTTCTAGTAGTAAGTATAGTAGTAGTAATAAACCTTATTTTGCTCAGGACCAAGCGGCGCACGGTCAAGTTCCCCTAGTTTTTCTATAAAAAACATGTTAAATTTCAAGAAAGGGAGCAATGTTGGCTACTATCAACAATCTATCCATCAGCTAAGCTCAAACCGAGGACGGTTTGTTGTCAAGAAGGAGAGGATGATGAGGACATAACACTATCGGATACGACCATAGATTATAAGGTGAACTCGTTCCTACATTTGCATAGTGATTTTTGGTATAATTCACTTGGTTTCCACATGTACACGCCGTTATTTGAATGTAGATACAAATATGTCTCATCATGCAAGTCCATCAAAGTTGAATTTTCGATTCGTCGGCAGCCCGACAGTGCTTCATCGGGGAGGTCATAACTCATCCATCCAGAGTGTGATCGAGGTCAATGAGCACTTGATGGAAAGCTTGTTTGATAAGCTTTCAAATGGATCTAGTCCCATCTCAATATCATATCGGCAAGGCCTCCAAATCGTCAAGATATTTGGTCATTGTTTTTGCTAGGAGCTACACTATCGTCATGGACTTGTTATTCATCCTTGGGACCTTGGCCTAAGTGGGAGCACACCCCGAGGAGATGAAGAACCCACCAAGGAAGTCCTTGGACGTCCTCCTCCTTGGCCACCACCTTAGGAGGCCAGCAAGGACGCCAAAACCAAGCTAGAGGCCGAGTCCAACTCGAGTTTGAGTCTTCCTCGACCTTCAGGATCAGTCTGCAATAAAACTGTCGCCTAGGACGCATACAGACTTCGTTTTCAATGATCCACGTATGGATGGAAGGATAATTTGATAAGCTAACCAATGGCTTTGGTTTGAGGTCAAAATTCTATTAGAGTCAATAGGAATCATCGAAACAAGTTAACATCTAGAATATGTCAGGGCGCTGCATCGCCGTCTTTTAGGCCATTTGGGCCTTGTAATGTGTCGAGACTCCTTAGCAACGTGAGTAGGGGTCCTTGGACGCCCCTTAGGCTTTATAATCGGTAGCCACCGCCTTCGTTAGGGTTTGGGTTTTGCTTTAGATCAATTTATCTTTGAATAATTGCCGTTATTGGTTTGCGAGACCCCAACTTCGAGTGCTTAATTATTCATCTGCAATTATCACTTCAACTGAGTTGCATTTTATCTTGTTCTTCCTTCTGTTCTTCGATTCACAGCAGGGATTAGCCTTTGTGGCGAGGTTAACCGAATTGTGACACGGTTGATAATCAAAGGAGATGTGATGCTAAGGTTGCAGGGTTCGGATCTTTGTGATCTGAAGTCGGATCGGTGTGTTGCTTCGGACCAAATCGATAGTTATCTTGAACCTGACGGAAGATCGAGAATCACGTCCCCATCAAGTGGTATCAGAGCTTCAAGTATTCCGTCAAGTTCGTATTTACCCTTAGTTCGAGTGTTTTTTCCTTCGTCCCATAGTCCACTGCCATATTTGTTTCCTATCCTACAACCATCCGTGCTATAGCCTTTGCATATTTTAGTTTCAGAGTCCGCCATATTGAGTTGGTCAAGGTCTTGTTGCTGGTTTAAATTGTGTTCTTGTCTAGTTTGTGTTGATCCCTCCACCTGCCCGCCTTCCCGTATTACCATCGTTTTGCATCTTGTGTTCACTAAAACCCTGAATCAAGCAGATTCCTTAAAATAGTCATAACTTTTGCATCCAAACTTAAAACGGGGCGAATTTTATATCTACACAGAATGCCAGAAAATTTTAGATCCATTTCATCCTAGCATTGCTAGGTTAAAAAAAATAGATTTGCAAAATTCGATCAGGAAAATTGAGTTTCCAGGCCCACAAATGTTGGTATGCTTTTTGGAGCACAGTCCTGATTTTCTATAGGCCACATCTTCCATCCAATTGAGCTCAAATTTTTTGTGGTTTATCCTTGTGTGCTCCTTGCTGTAAAAAAATATCAAAAGAACACAAGCAAGAATAAGATAAAATGCAACTCAGTTGAAATAACAATTGCAGATGAATGATTAAGTAGTTGAAGTTGGGGTCTCGCAAGCCGATAACGGCGACTATTCAAAGACAGATTGATCTAAAGCAAAACTCAAACCCTAACGAAGGCGATGACTACTGATTATAAAGTCTAAGGGGCGTCCAAAGACTCTTACACACGCACCGGAGCCGGCATAGGGTCTTTTGGTCGGCAGCCTGGCTAGTACGTCGAAGACGATGTCCTCCGGCAGCGACACGCCGCCGTCATGCTTCCTTCATTTCACATCCATTATCGTGCATATGTGTTCCTCGCCAGGGCTCGCAGGGGACGTGCCCCCCCCCCCACCCCAAAGCACAATAGATTCTATTTAGTACCTATATAAATATATGGATTTATAGAAAAAATATCAACTTCACCTACTTGTTATTAAAATTTTATGATTTTTTAGTTATAAACAGTATAAACAGGGCGGCTTAATCAAAATCTCCGGCTCCGCCTCTATTCCTCGCCCTCATGAACCATCTGCGTGTTGAACTCAATTTCCGAGATACTCCTGTATAGATGAACGCAGTCCGGGTCAGTTGGGTTCGAGTAGAACACGGAGTCCGATCCGTTTCCAAATTCCAATCATGCAACAGATGACAACAAACGATGGACCCAGCTAATAAAAAGTGTAAATAAATTAATACAACTCTTGGAAATTAATTACCATGCCACATTAATTACTCCCTCCATCCCAAATTTTAAGTCATTCTAACTTGCTCAGAGAGTCAATCCATCTCAAGTTTGACTAAACTAGTGTACATGCACGTGCGACACGCACATGTCATTGGAAAAAATCATACACAAGGGATGAATAATAACAATGAAAATTTAACATGTCAATCCCTTTATATTGCATTAAAAACGTAACTCTTCAAACAACAATAGTACAACCTTAATTCAATTAATAATAAAATTGGTAAGCAAATAACAACACTGAAGACAAGAACTTACATACATTGCAAAGAAGAATTTAGTCTTGGATATTGGAGATTATGAGAACCCGACAATCCTGGTGCTTAGCCAGTACATTGGGGAACTCCTTGCAGGACCAAATTGCAAGCGATATCATGGAAAGCAGCAGGGCAGTCCATATTCGGTAGTTTGGGTTAGGACTCTGCCCCTGGTGGGAACCACCGAATCCAACCTCTTTCTCAATTGGACACAATGATCACCTCCCAAAGCCGCAATCAGACTCACTTGACCACAAATATGCTGGTCATCATCAATTCAAGAAACATGTTTGGCTAAGAGATACTGAATTAAATAGAATAAAGCCAAAAGGATCACCTCTAGATATTCTGCTTTTGCTCGAAAGGATGCCTCAAGAAACTCAGCTTCTGTCTTCCACGTTAAGAGAATTTATATACAAACAATAAAAAATAAATTAATAATATTATGTCAGATGGTAGCTTGTAATAAATATATTCAACGTAGTATGATAAGGAAATTAAGGACTTCTTTTAATACATGAGAATATGAGTTCTGTATATATTTATTGTAATAGAAAATGACATATGAACCAACCATGATCATTAAAAAATTGAAGCAATGCTCACATGCCATTGAACTCCGAGCGCACATGGACAAATCAAATGGAAAGGTAAATCAACCAGCTGCTACTGTTGTCAATCCCAGATCCCATGGTCACCTATACGGGCAGACGTGGCCACGGATAGCATGATTAAACCAGCATGATGCGGCTAGCAGGGAGCGGCCAGCAGCTGACGACGGCTCGGGGCACCACGACGCAAACAAAGACGATCAGATATTCAGAATTTCAGATCTATAACTTGTGCAAGGTTTGCTTCTGATTCGGAAGTTGTCGAAGAACTATCCCGAGCCGGTTGCGTCCACGGCAGCAGGGTGCGGGGAGGATGGCGGTGCGGGGGCGACCAAGCGAGTTCGGCGGCGTGTGGGCAAAGGCAGGAGCGATGGCATCTAATTCTATTTATTTATAAAAAAATCTAGCCTGGTGGTGTACGTTTCTTTTTTTTCTTGAGAAAGTATCCCGGTGGTGTGTGTTTCTTTTTTCAAAAAAAATAGGTGTTGGCCACCGGTGGGGCTGGATGGACGGGTACAAAATATGATGGTGAAAAAAAGCTAGGGGAGTACGGGCATAAGAGAGAAGCACGCGTAAACGTTTACAAGTTTACAATCTGGGTCCACTTGTCAGATCACGGTGGACGATTTAGATGCGTTGGATCTTATATTAATGAACATCTAAGGATCAGGAATCTAGGTGGGTAGGAGAAATCAGGGTGATACACTATTTTCAATTCGTTCACTCTTTTATAGTATAGATAGATTTATATAATTAATAATAATATTTATGATATCAAATAAGTGTCATTAGACTTTTTCTTAATTATATTTTTATAGTATATGTATTTGATATCATAAATATTTATTATTTTCTCTATAATTTTGGTCAAATTGACATTCTTTGATTCTCAAAAAAATTGTGATTGACTTATAATTTAGGACGAAAGGAGTATTGAGGATATATATTAACTTAATCACCAAGATCCATGCTGCAAAGCCTAGTTAATTAAGGGGGGGTGTTCGGCAGAGCACTACGCAGCTCCAGATCCTAAAAAACTGATCCGCTAAAATTTTTTTCATCCAAACGCTTTTAGTCCCACCATTGTGGATTTGTTCCACAAAACTCATGGATCTGCCCAAATTTGTGGAAGCGATAAGGCTCCATCTAGGGCGTCCGCCCACGTCCGGACGGGCCACGACTCAACTGAGCGACACGATGCGCCCCGCTCCCCCGTCCCCACCCGCTTTAGTCGCTTTTCTTTTCCTCCTCCAGCACTTCTCTTGCTCCAATTCGCCCGCCTCTCCATTCCTCCCTTCCCCCGCTCGCTCTCCGCGCCGTCGCCGGGACGGCCAGGGCACCGCGCCCATGCTCCAGCGAGCTCGCAGTGTGCCCATGCCACGTCATGCTCCATTCCTCCCTCCTCCCCTCATGCCACCGCACCCTCCCATGCACCCACGCTCCCTTTGTGACCTGGCTCCCGCATCTCACCGGAGATGTGGACGACGGTGGTGGCTCCGACGAGGTAGGTGGCAAGGGGATCTGGATCTGAAGCCTCCTCTCCTCCCTCCTCTCTCTGGATCTAGATCTGAGGTTTCCTCCCCTCCTTTTCATCCCCCTCCTACTCCTCCTCATCCTCCTCCCCCTCTGGTTCTAAGGGATATGGTGGTGGCTAGGGTTCCGGTGAGCTCTCTGGGTTGAGCTCTCACCGTGTTGCAATGGTTTTCTTTGGGTGTTGCATTAGGTCTCAGTTGATGTTGCAGTAGGCTAGGGTTCTGGCGAGCTCTCGGGTTCAGATCTCGTTGGTGTTGCAATGGTTCTATCTCGATGTTGCAGTAGGTTTTCAGTCGATGTTGCAGTGTTTTTGAGATTTTGTTTCTGTTTTTTTACTTCAATCTGCATGTTGCAGCAGTTGTTGTGCGTGTGTTGCAGCAGTTGTTCAGACGTTGTTGCAGCTTCAACTGCATGTTGCAGTAGTTGTTTTCATGTTTGTTGCAGCAGTTGTTCATTGTTTTTGTTGCAGCTTCAATCTGCATGTTGCAGTAGTTGATTTCATGTTTTTGCAACAGTTGTTCGTTGTTGTTACAGCTTCAATTGCATGTTGCAGTAGCTGATGTTGCAGTAGGTTTTCAGTTGATGTTGCAGTAGTTGTTGCTTTGTTGTTTTAGTTGCTTCATCCTACTGTTGCAGCGACAAGGGAGAGGGTGGCGAGCTGGGGGTGGGTTGTGGGGGCGAGCTAGCGGCAGGCGGAGGTGCTCGGGGGCCGCAAGGTCGGGGGCGGACGGATCCCATGCGCATGAGTGGAGTGGCCCAATCTACTTCCTCCTCCATGTGGGCCACTCTGATCTGCTTTTTCTTACTCTATGCGGGGCCGTGCGTGGGCGGGCGGAGGCGCCTGTGGTTGCGTCCTTTTTCTTCTTTTCTTCTCGTGGGGGCATGTTCCATGCGGGCGGCGGCGCGTCCAGACGGATCCTGGGATCCAGGAGTCTGGGTGCTAGGAGCCCCGTTGTGGAAGACCTTAAGGGGTGCTCCACCGAACTTAAGTTCAGTGGAGTTAGGTAAAATTACCCAACACTACTACTAATTACACAAATATACCGCTTTGTTCTAATTTCTTTCAGTCTTCTCCCGTCGCGCCTCTCACTCTCCCTCTCCCGCCGCTCTACTCCTTCTCCTACGTCTACAAGCTCCACACTGTGTCCAGCGTGCTCCGCACTATGTTCGGCCTGCACCGTGAGCTTTGGCTTGTGCCGCATGAGCTCCGCGCACGCTGTGTCCGAGGGAATCATGAATCGACTGTGGAGCTCCGGCCGCGAGCTAGCCACAAACACCTCCGAATGAATACTTGCCGCGAGGAACAACCTTGGTTGCGTGGAGAAGAAACAGATGTTGAATTAAAGCGTGTTTCCTAGATGGCAGTGACATAGACGAGAGAGTGGAGCTGTGCCAAACACTTTCTGGGATATTAGATCCACAGAGGAGCTTGTCTAGGTAGATCTAGAGTTAGTGGAGCTCTGCCAAATCAGTTCTAAGTTGTTCTGTAGAAAGAATACCACTCATTGCTCATATAGATTTCTGTGAATTTCTACCACAGTTGGTAGACACTATGCCATTGTGGCATGTAGGGGTTTCTAGATGGTTTGTGGGGGGTGGCTGGGCCAACTGCCCTACCCAGTCGTCTCAACAAATGATGAGTTGTATGGGCAGTTGGCGCTAGCCGGCCTTATAAATCGATTTTTAGGAGCAACCGAAAAACGAGGCACCCCTACAAATCCATTTTCAGAAATCTCAAATCTAGGTGAAAAAATAGCAATTTTTTTAATCCGAGAAGGCCCCACAAGTCACACGAATTTTCTTGTAAAAAACACTTCGTGGCTGTCTAGGTGAGCCAACTGTTTAGATTAACGAGTATCCTGCAGTGAACACGATCACTTGTGCTAGATGCTAACTCTCAAAGTAAATGCACTAGATCAACTCCAAATTCACACGAATGCAATCTCAACTAAGCAACTATGAGTGGATGTGTTTTTTGAGCTCTAATGCGTGTGATAACAGCCAAAGGTCGCAAGAACTAAAAAGCATGGCCGCACCTTCTGTTTATAAATCCAATCAAGAAACTAGCTGTTACTAATTTTTTGCAATGAAAACGTACCCACCGAAAAGCTCCGTGAACATTAGAGTCTTCACACTAGAGAGATCCAATGATTTTCACAACGGCTACTTCAAACTAGTCGTTGGACTGTATAAACACTCCGGTGCAGTCAATAGTGAACCACCGGAGAGCTTGGGTGCTCGTTCCAACACAAACTCTCGCGAATAGATCCTCTCTGGATTGACTCTTTGGTCTGCACTTCGGAGCAAACTTGGAGAGCTCCGGTGCCCTCTTTCAAACTTCGCGCACTGTTAGACAGTCACTGTTCTAAAGCCTCAGTGCTCACTCTCCAGTTTCTCCGGAAGATAACATGCTCACTTGCTCGCTGACAATAGCTCCTGTACCGATGCTCGGGTGGGAAACTCTAGTGCCCCACCGAAGGGTACCGATGCCCTTGCAATGATCGGACTGATCTAGAGTCCTACCACTATTCCTTCTCCCAGGTGCCCACCAGAGATCGAGCTGTCGCAAAGGAGGGGTGGCACTGGCGAATCTCTAGCATAGAGGAGGAAGACGACGGTAGGTGTGGCTCCCAAACTTCTGTATCCCTCTCATCATCCTCTTTCCAACTCGTTCACTGTCCCTCTCTCCTCGTAGGGTGGCATAGCTGCGGAGGATGGTGAGTGCAGCACAGGCAACAAGCTTTATTATTCCGACACAGAGACGACTTGTTACGCGCCTTGGCGCCCCAATATTGCGGGGTAGTGGCGCCTAGCTCAATCCACCAATCTTCAGTACCGACAACGGCAGCAGGGTCGGTTGTGGGTGCAGCAGGTGGCGAGCTCAGCATAGTGGCGCACTGAGAAGGACACTGGTTCTGTAGCTTTGTTATTTTAAAAATTGATTTCAAGATGAGAGCGTTGTAAGGCCCCTGCCTCTGGTAATTCAGGTTCACAGGTGGTCTTCACATATGCCTTTGAAAATGACGATTACAAAGACCATCCACTATAGAACCGGGCACCTTACCCACCTCAGTTAATGTTATATGCCGGCCTGTAAAAATCTGTTTCCTAGTAATGTGTGGCGTATTGAAAAGCATGGCCCATTTCTATACGACGGGGCACGCATTTGGCTCATCATGGAAACACTACTGGAAACCAGGACTTTGCCGAGTGTTTTTACACTCGGCAAAGAGCCTTTTGCACTCGGCAAATTGTTTGCCGAGTGTGGCACTCGGCAAAGTTCACTCGGCAACATATTTGTCGGCAAAGGGACTTTGCCGAGTGCTTTTTATCGGAGCACTCGGCAAAATATTTTTATATTTTGCCGAGTGCCAGGCAAGGCACTCGGCAAAATATTTGGGCAGGCATACGGTCACTTTGCCGAGTGCCCGACCAGCACTCGGCAAATGTTTTTTTTATTTTTTTTACTTTGCCGAGTGCCTCTGGCCCGGCGCTCGGCAAAATTTTTTTCTTTTTTTTTTTATAAAAAAATACTTTGCCGAGTGCCTATAGCCCGGCACTCGGCAAAGTTGTTTTTCCTTTTTTTATTAAAAACACTTTGCCGAGTGCCTGGCCTGAGGCACTCGGCAAAGTTTCAGTTACTTTGCCGAGTGCCCCCTGCCCAGGCACTCGGCAAAGACCCCGAGAATGCAAATTTTTTTAAAATTTTCTTATATTCCACTGTTAGAAAAAAAAATATATATATATATATCAAACTTTGCCGAGTGCCCCCTGCCCAGGCACTCGGCAAAGACCCCGAGAATGCAAATTTTTTTAAAATTTTCTTATATTCCACTGTTAGATATATATATATATATATATATATATATATATATATATATATATATATATATATATATATATATATATATATCAATCACCAACATGCATTATATAAATCAAATATGACATCGATATAACCTCAAAAGCACACGCATAATTTCATAAATCCATCACAAATCCTCTAAAGTTCAACATTACAAGTTTATTATTACAGGTTCAACATCACAAAGTTCAACATCTCTACTGCGGCGGCGGAGAGTGCAACTGTTGTCTCTCGGACTGCGGTGACGGACCGGACTGCGGTGTAGGGTTGACGGGATCAGCCCTCGGTGACACGACAGTGGGGTTGTTTGAACCCGCCGACGGAGGCTGCACAAAAGAGATTGCATGTGTTAGTCAAAATTGAAAATTTCGGCAGCACCTCCCCTGCACCGGGAGGATTCCAACCTGCAAGAAACAACGGCACGTAGGCCGACAAAACAACGGCACGAAGGCCGACATTCCCAACGGCACGAAGGCCGAAAACGACAACGGCACGAAGGCCGACTATCCTAGCGGCACGAAGGCATACTCACAGGTGTGAACTGTCGAACCGGAACTGGAGCTGGCATCTGCACTTGGACACCCGATGCTTGGCCGATGGTTTGCATGATCTGGAACATCTCCGCCATCTGCTTCTGCGTGGCCTCCAGCTGAGCGGTCAGGAGCGCTTGCGCATCCTTTGTCTCTGCCAGCGCATCCTTTGTCTCTGCCAGCTCGGCCTGTAGTGTTTCAATCACATGTTTTGGTATTGCAAATCTGATCAAAGTGTGTAAAGTTGAATGTATGACTAGTGAAACCGGAATTACCTGAAGTTCGTCGACCCGCGACAGTGTTGGAGTAGGCCGTGCACGTATGGGAAGGCTTCTTGACGTGCTCTGTGCCCTCACGTCGGAGAGAGGGGGTGCAGAGGTCGAGGAGTCGGCGGCGTCTGCAATCCACAACCGCCCGTGCTTCCTGCCTTGCCCCAACCTCACGATCACCTCTGTCTCAAGGGGCTCAGTGCTCATATTGTGCTCTGAGCCACGGAGCGCCCGAACTGCCTCCGTGTAGTCTCGGACCTTAGCATGGACGGTGGGGTCAGAGTAAGCCTCGGCAGGGGCATCCGGGTTGAAGACGACACCAGATTTCACCCGGCCCATGTGGGACACAGCCCATGCCGTGAACTCTGACACCGGCTGGTCCGGGTGTGCCACCTCCTGTGAAAAAGACGAGCAAGATGATTAGAAATCAGGCAAAATTGAGCGTTAGAATAGATAAATGACATCACATACGAGTGCCCGCTTGAATGCGGAGAGGTTGCGGCTGCCTTGGTGGTGAGTTGGACCGATCTTCAGTGCCCGCTTCCGCTTGCCTTGCTCGTGCTTTGCTATGTACGCCGGGTCAAGGTACCTGTCCACGATCCTCGACCATGCCGCTCTATGCGACATGCACCACGAGGCAGGCACCTACACATCATCAAGTGTTTGACATATAAGAAGACCAATTCAGGACCTACTAAATCTCAAAACAAATCAATATTATCCACGTACCTGAAGGTACTGCTCCTTGGTCAGCGCCACCTTTCTTGCACCATCTTTCTTGAGGGGCTCTTTCTTGATGGACCTGTAGTAGTCGACGTGGGCCTGGAGTCGCGCCTCGTGAATCATGTCGCCGACGTGCTTCTGACAGGCTCTGTGTGCCGTCCGATCCGCCATCTCCTCTCGACCGTCTTCTGGCTTGAAGTACCTCTACATACAAACACGATGTATTCATTCATTATTTCAATAAAAGACTTAACCAATGGAGGAGATGTATTGACCTTCATTGTGAGACACTTACCCAAAACTCTGCCAGAACCCGCTCCTGCTTGTTGTCGTGCACGTCATCCGAGCCGAGCTTGTACCTGTCCCACGACCAGGCCGGTGACCACGTCCCGTCTTTCAGCTTCACAAGGCCGGGGAAGTGTTTCCTGCACAGACATCCCAGGATGGTCGCAGGGGTGCGTGGGGGGTCAAGAGCACCCGACAGAAGTATCCAGCCCCTGCATAAGTGAGCCGTTAGGCCCAGGGGGCACTCGGCAAAATGCATTTAAAAAATTTTAAAAAAAATTGCCGAGTGTCAGCCGTTAGGCACTCGGCAAAATACAAAAAAAAGTCAAAATTGCCCCAAACTTTAAAGTAGAGTTTTAAATACTGTCACAAAGCTACACAAAAAAATTTGGAACTAAAATAAAATAAAATAAAAATATTTTGCCGAGTGCCAAAGTGGAGCACTCGGCAAAATATTCTTTGCCGAGTGCCAGGCCCAGGGAGCACTCGGCAAAATACATTTAAAAAATTAAAAAAAAAATTGCCGAGTGCCAGCCGTTAGGCACTCGGCAAAATATCGCTGCAGGTGGTCGCCGTCACGGGTTGGGCACTGTTTGCCGAGTGTAAACTTTGCCGAGTGCCGTGGCACTCGGCAAAGTGCCGGTTTGCCGAGTGTCTTACTTTGCCGAGTGTCTGACACTCGGCAAAGTCTTCTTTGCCGAGTGCTATATTTTGCCGAGTGTTTTTTATCAGGGCACTCGGCAAAATATATATTTACCGAGTGCCCCGATAAAAAGCACTCGGCAAAGTTTCAGACACTCAGCAAAGTCTCAGTTTCCAGTAGTGAAAGGCTCTAGCGCGTATAATAACCAGAAAAAGTACACAAATCTATACCTATAAAAATGCCCGAACAACAGTAGAGAGTTTGTTCTATATTTTTTTACATGACTCAACACCCTCTATCATCCCCATAAACCTGTCATATTGAGGGAGACGAGATAATTTTATTCCTCTAGTGACTCCCCAATAGGTCATCTTTTTTATTGTGGTCACCAAAAAAAACCTCTCATCTACCCTCAAAGAAGAGGAGTTGCATCTCCCCAATAGACTTAGGCCTACAGTAACTATCATATTCTTCCCTGTTCGAAGGTCAAGTCGGTGGCCAGTGTTCTTCGGCCTCTCTGGGAACCAGCTTGCCGACCAGTTCCCCACTCCCTCGCATCTAGAAATGATACATCCTATTCCAATATGTGTGTTGGATCTTGTCCTTGGTATTTCGTATGTGACCTGAACTCATGATTTGCTCATACAAGTTAGAACAACACGACTAGCGATAAAATGGATACCGATTCTTATTTGTATTGATTTCAATTGCAACACACAGACACATTCACTATGAAAGCTAATGACCATCAACCACTGCAATGTAACTTTTGCAAATATTTAGATTAATTTCAACTGCACTTTGATATAATTAATCCTTTGTCACTAGCTAGTTGTATCGTCAATGGATTAGACAAACAATAAACGATTACTCCATTGCATTGAAACACAACTAGTGTCTACCTCATTTGCATTACAATTCACAAAATGGTTTGTCTATGTACATGGATTTAATATTCTAGATTGATATATGTCCGCTCTTATTTGTCAAGACAAGAGGCTCCCAGTGTAAAAAGACCAATGTATGTCCAAATCCGATGAATGCGATCTCAAGTCTGTCAACGCCTTCGTGCTAGGGTTGTAGAATAGAAGGACATCTCGAAAATCATAGCTATTGTTATTTTGGCTTGTTTCTTTCTCCAGCCTCCTTACTATCAACATCATTCTTCTATCACCCAAATCGCCCAATAGCCTTGTAGTCCATGTGGAAGTTTGCATGTGTATAGTACACTCTTTGACCCACAAACTCTTTTCTGGATCAACTAAGAGCCATATGCTCACATCCTGGTCACCATCCACGTGTGCGTCAACCATAGCTAAGGTTCCCTTGATCTCGACTAGAGCAATGCACCATATCTCCTCCACCTTGTGGTTCCTCATCAATGTGGGGCCATTAATCACCTCCGCCTTCCACTCTTCCCTCTCGAGGTCGAAAGTGGCTATGCGGCTCCAGCTCGGAGCTGTTTCATCTTCACCATTGACGTCACCACCAATCTCGAGCTTGCAAGAGATGCAATAGAGAAATCCATTAAGTATGGCCTTCTGATCACAGCCTGCGCCGGTAACAAAAGGTGGTCCTGACCTTCGCCTCCATGCCGGTGGCTCTGTGCTGCCACCGTCAATGATCGTGGCAACCTCGGTGAGCATGTGGTGACCGCCGTCGTCGTTCCACGACAAAGGTTCCTGCAGGCGGATGAACTTGAAGGCGCCAGACAGAGCCGCACGGCCAAAGCTGGTCGAGTAGGTGAAGCCCAGCGGAGCAGGTGGATCGCTCCCGCAGAAGTCGACAGTGAACGCTCGTCCGGCCGCCGGATCGATGACCATGCCACCTGGCCGCGATAATTGGTTTCCGTCAACACAGATGAGGTCCGGCCACGTGGACACCGGCGTGCTCCTCGACGTCTCTAACGACCTGACCACGTTGCCGTCCATGTCCATCACCTGCACCTCCGGCGGCCAGGCATTGTATAACACGCGTACGAGGTGTGGCGCGGCGTGAGATCTCTGCGCGGCGACGAAGGCAGGGTTGCCGATGAGGGCGCACCACCCCTTGCAGACGCACCGGAACCGGCACAGGGTCTTCGCCGGCAGCCTTGCTAGCACCTCGAAGACGACGTCCTCCGGCAGCGACACGCCGCCGTCATGCTTTGTTCGTTTCGCTTCCATTATCGTTCGTGTTTGTTCCTGTGCCAGAGATGGAATTATTTTCTGAGATATATGAACACAGCCCGACCGGGTCAGTTGAGTTGGAGTAGAATACGGAGTCCCCGATCCGTTTCCAAATTCCAACGATGCAACAAATTAATCACGGCAAACGACGGACCCAGCTAATAAAAAAATCTGTTGTAATAGAGAACGTGTAAATCAGTACAACTCCAGGGAAATTAATTATCATGCGACGGATATATATCAGCTCAATCAACAAGATCCATCCAGCGAATCCTAGTCTCTGCCTCTAAATAAACCATCAGTTACAACCTGCAATTGCCGGCTCCGCACAACCTTTACTCTATCCAGACCAACAAATGCACCTAGAAATGCAACATCACTACAACGGAATGTTTATCACTGCTGACTCCAGGCCCCTCGTCACCGCCGGTTTTGGCTCTTGACGGTGAAAGTTTTTGGTCATTACTGCCAGTTGTGAACCGGCGTTGGCCAGGGGTGATTAGGATTTTTAGAAAATCCAAAATCAGGTCAAAATAGCTATTTCTAGAAATTCAAAAATTGGGTCAAAATAGCTAAAAAATTTTGATTTAATCCCAGGAAGTCACAAGTCATGCGATTTTTCATGCGTATAGCGTGCAATAGTGGGATTGAAGTTGTTGGTCATTACTGCGGTCGTTAACCGGCGTCGGCCGACGGTGATTAGGATTTCTAGAAATTCCAAAATCGGGTCAAAATAGCTATTTCTAGAAATTCAATCTAGCTATTTCTAGAAATTCCAAAATCGGGTCAAAATTGCTAAAAATTTTTATTTAATCCCTGGAAGTCACAAGTCACACGATTTTTCATGTGAATAGCGCGGTAGTGGGATTCGAACATGAGACCTATGTCCTTGCCCATAGATGTTCTAACCACTCCACCCATAAGTCGCTTGTGTCTATATGGCATATTCATTCCCCTATTATAAACTACTCATGATTTTGAAATGAATATTTAGGACACTAAATGACTTCAGCAGTGGTGGAGCCACTCTAGCGGCGACGTGGGGCGGCCGCCCCAGCTACTGGCCGGTGATGTTCAGAGCACCCTCTGCTTTTTCCTGTCATAAATCTCATAGAGCGCTGTCATTTTTCTCATCTCAGGGAGCACCAGAGAGTCTGACAATGAGACAAGACAGAAAAAAGGTGCTGCAGCTTGGGCCATGTTTAGTTCGCGTCAAAATGCAAAAAGTTCTCAAGATTTCTCGTCACATCGCATATGTCGGCACATGTATGGAGCATTAAATATATGTAAAAAATAACTAAATGCACAGTTTATCTGTACATGTCGGACAAATCTTTTGAGCCTACTTAATCCATGATTGGACAAAGTTTGTCAAATACAGACGAAAAGTGCTACAATACTTTTTCAAACACATTTCGCAAATTAACTGGGCCTTGTTTAGATTGCTCCCAAATTACAAGTTTTTTCACTCTCTCTATCACATCAATTTTTGGACGCATGCATGGAGCATTAAATGTTGGTAAAAAAATAACTAATTGCACAGTTTGGTAGTAAATCACGAGACAAATCTTTTAAGCCTAGTTAGTCCACGATTGAATAATAATTATCAAATACAAACGAAAGTGCTACAATAGCTAGAGTTGAAAAAATTTACAATCTAAACGAGGCCTGGGCCACATCACAACGGCAAAGACCTACTGTATGTGGCTTGTAGTAAGGTGCCAGTGCCACTAGGAGCTAGCAGTAACAGCATTTGAGTTTAGATTAGTCCCAATGGCAAACACCCAATATGCTAGTGCTAAAGATTAATAATGTTTTAACATGTTAGTTTAGCTTCTAAACAATAGCATTCACCTAGTAGTAACAGCATTGTGTTTGGGTGATCAATGATTGATCGTCTGGTACCCTTTCTAAAGTATATGGCCATATGGTTTTTTTTTGTACATGCTTTTGGTTTAGATCGTGTATATTATTCGCCTCAGCTAAAAAAATTTCTGGCTCCGTCTCAGTTGACAAAGTCATCAGCTATAAAGTTGTTGTTCTGATCGAGATCTACAACTTTGATGTTGGTCATTTTGCCATCTGAGGTCATTTGAACAATTTAAATTTAAAAGTGTGGGAACTTCAGCCATACCTTTGGGACTCAAATTATTTCAAATAAAAAAGTCATCAACTACAAAGTTATAGTTCTCAATGAGATCCACAATTTTGGTTTTGGTCGATTTTCCATCCAAGGTCGTTTAAAAATTTTAAATTTCAAAATTTTAGAACTTCATATACAAATTTGAGACCCTAAATGGTTTCAATTGAAAAAGTTGTCAACTACAAAATTATAGATCACATCGAAATCTACAACTTTGCTTCTGATCATTTTTTCATCTGAGGAAGTATGTACAATTCGAGAAAATTGAATTTTAAAATACGAGAGCTCCAAACGGAATTCTGGGACCGTAAATGATTTTAAAAGAAAAAAATCATCAACTACAAAATTGTAGATCTTGTCGGGTTGTACAACTTTGATATAAAGATTGTTTTCATCCGACTTTGTTTAAATAGTAATTAATTTTGTTGTGCTGCAAGCATAAGTCCAACTGTTGGTGAATGTGATTTTGACCATCGGTTCATAACACAAAGCGGCGGTCAAATGGGTCGCAATCACCGCCGGATGGTAACACAAACCAATGGTAGTGATTGGTTATGACCGCCAGTTCGTGTTACCAGCTGGCGGCGATAATCGCCTCTATTTTCTCTAGTGGTTCATAACACGAACCGACTGTGAAAATCATTTCACTAACGGTTCATAATACGTACCGACGGTGATGAGTACCACCGCCTGTTTCAAAACCGGTGGTGAAAGTGGTGGCGGTGATTATCAATTTTGTCATTCTCCCTCTTTACTCTACCGAATTCAATGGCCATCAATCAATGTGTCTGCACCTCACGCCCGCGGTCATGCGGCCTCTACACCCAGCCCCCAACACCCACACTAGGCCGCTGTCACTGCTGGCCTCATGCACATCTTTCCTCCTCGATGAGCGATGGCCTCCTCCCTACTGGCGGAGGGCGCAACCATAATCAGAAACCCTAACCCTAGCCTCGGCCACCGCGGTGGAGGTGGCGGTTTCAAATATGGAGTCCAGCTATAGCCGTGAGGCCTAGACGTGCGGGTCAACCTATTTCACCGCAAGCTCGTCGGGGGCCGTGTCCTCTGCTTCGGTAGGGGTGAGTCTGCGGCACCTGCACATCCCACCAAGACGCGGCATGGGCCGAGGTCACTCAACTCTCAGTAAAGAGGTGTCACCTTCTACAGGAGGACGGGCTGCTAGAAGTTGCTCATCTGACACACAACCTCTGACCTCACTATCTGAAGGTAGCCTTCACTTCCAACAATTTGTGCTATAGATATAAAAATAAGTGTTGTTTCCAACTCAGACGGACCCAGATCTTAGGGGTTCCCCTATAGGGTCAACTACTTGGCAGGGGTCTGGGCTGGCCCATGGTCTTCTTGAGGACACAAGGCAAGGTGGCGTGTACTCCAAGACATCAAGGACCGACCTAGTTGGATTACTAAAAAAATTAGCTTCTGTAATAGAACTAGATCTCTTTTGCCATAATCGACTACAACTAACCATAGGCGCCTCTGTCATAATTGACTACGACTAACCATAGGCGCCTCTGTCATAATTGACTAGGACTAACCATAGGCGTCTTGCTATCGACAGGCACGTCACCTACCACTAAAGAATAGTGTCATTAAATCCTAAAATAAATCCAGGAAAATACGAGCACCTGTGTCAAGTCGGGCACTTGAACAGGGTGGGCAGGTTCCACCACAAAGAACCCAACCAGCTGAGTTATGCTCAAGATATTCATCAAACATCATAAGATTGTGTTCAAATAAAAACAAATAATGCACTCAGCCTTTCTCATTGCTTCTCTCTTTTTTCCCATTCTGAATTTTAATTCATTTGCAGCGGTTGTCGTTGAAAAGTACTGACATTATGGAACTTTTAGCTCTTACAAAGTATGCCTTCAGACTGCCAGAAAGGTTTGCTCACTTTTGTAGAGATTAACTTACTAATTCCTTTTACATGATATTATCTTGGGGAAATGTGGCTCAGACAGCTGAAACATTGGAGATCCTGGTGGGTTTGCTCCAAATATTTCCAAGCAAGTGAGAAACTAATTTACTATTTTCTGATATCACACATTTCTTGGGTTCCCAATTGGCGACCGATATATGGATTTCAATATGCCATATCTATGGCCTTGTTTTTATTCACCCCAACTAAAATTTAGCTAGCTAATCGCTAAAGCTAAAATTTAGCCAGCTAAACTTTAGCTACGGTGTTTGCATCCTTTAGCTAACTAGAAACCCTAACCATGCTAGCCCTCATTAATTCCATTGTTTAGCTAGCTAAACTTTAGTTGGGGGTGTTTGGATCCTCTAGGTAAACTTTAGCTTGGGGTAGTTTGGTCATTGAGGCCTTTTAGCTGGTTTTAGCTAGGATTGTGTACATTTTAGTCTCCAGCTAAAGTTTAGCTAGGTTTAGCTATGAGCTGTTTGGATCCACCGTAGCTAAATTTAGCTAGCTAAAGTTTAGCCGACGGATCGGTTTATTGATGTTTAGCATATCTGAAGGCCAACATCTTGTTATTGTGGGAATAGAGAGGGCTGGATATAATGGAAGAATAAAATTTTCAATTGATGTTGCTCCTACTTTTTTCAATGTAGGTAAGTAGAAAAGTGGTGCATTTTGACTATATATGTAAATGTTAAAAAATAATTAATCTTGTCTTCCACTCAATTTATGTTTTTAGACTTTACTACATAACCCTTCATGACATCCTTTTTAAATCTACCGTAGAAATTTCACCCAACCAAATGGCTCTAAGATGCACTATGGCGTCTAAGCTGTATATATTATGAAGCATGTCACGTTTTCATGCCACCTGTAAAACATAGGATAATTGCATTGTTGACAAGTGTGGAAAACATATACTTTTGCAATATGTGGGCCTAATTGTGCCAGCGAGACGAAACCACTATCGAAACCACCATGGGGTACGTAAATATTTTTGGAGGTCAAAGAAGACCTGGTTTTGCAGGCCACCCATCGTGAACAGATACAATACCTGGTTTTGCTGGTCAGGGAATGAAGTAGGCATACGACCAAATGTGAATGGTTTCGAAGTTCAAATAATCTAAAAAGCAGCCAGCTTTGATGAATTTTAATTTAAAATCTCCAAGTGATTTTGAGGTATTAAAATGGGTTCTTCATTTTTTATTCTATCAACATTACATTTGGATTGATTTTAGAAATACGATGTAGTAGTCTTTTGAATTTTTAAAATAGGAGACAATAAATGAAATTTTGAAGCAAAGCAACATGAAGACCGAAGAAGCACATATCCTTAGCTGCGGGTCAGGCTTACATGCGGGAGGATAGCGAGTGAGTTCCCAGCAGCAACCAAGTCTATATACGGGTTTGTGGTCTAGCCCACTTGCCTCCCCATGCTGGAGTCTCAATTTGTTAGGCTACAGCTAAAAAAAGTGATGCCGTGTGTGCTGGAGATACTCTTATTAGAGTACTTAATTTAACGAAACTTTCCTTTATAACACATTAGTTCTATTTATCATCAGACTTGGTCCACACTGAATGATTACCTCATTGCACACACAAATATTGTCAACCCTCATCTGCATTAGTCGACGTGGATATATTTGATTCCTTCCAGGTGGTTTCCACGGTTATTTGTCATGATAGGAGGCTTCCAGTGTACAAGACCAATATATCACTTGCTGTGTCCATGAACTTTGTAAATGTCTTTGTGTTAGGGTTGTAGAATACAAGAAAAACTCGACGTGGATAGCTAACCTTGTTTTCCTCGCTCACCAGCAATAATACTCTGCCATCATCCAAGGCCCCCAATTGCTTAGTCAATCCCCACGTCTTGGGCATCTTAATGGTATACTCCTTGACCCAAACACTTTTGTCAAAATCAATCAAAAGCCATATGTTGGCATAGCTGTGGTCATCATTTCGTAGACAATGAACCACACCCAAGGTTCCTTTGAGCTCGGTAAGGGAAACTTGCCATGTTTCCGCATGGACCCCGAATGTCGGGCCATTGATTATCTTCCATTCTTCGCTCTCGAGGTCGAAGGCTGCTATGCGGTTGGAGCCTGAATTCCCAGCTGCATAATGCTCGTTGAGGCCGAGGCGAGGCATGAAGTAGACGATGCCATTGACGGTTGCCCTTTTTTTAGAGTGCCAGGTGGTAAGGAAAGGGGGCGCCGACCTTTGCCTCCATGTCAGTGGCTGTGCGCCGCCCTCCACGATCGTAGCAACCTTGCAGATCTGGGACGGTAAAGCATCTTCGAGGAAGATGACCTTGAGGGTGCCAGACAGAGTGAGTGGTGCGGCCAAAGCTTGGCGCGGCCAAGCGAGTGTCCATACCGATAGTGCATGCACGACCAGCAGCCGGATCGATGAAGGCATTATTGGCACAGATGAGGTCGAACCGCGTGGTGGCCAGCTGCAGCACGCCCAATACATTAGTGCCGTCGTCCTTGCCCAGCACTCGCACCTCGAACACCCTGATGACATTGCCTTCCATGTCCATCACCTGCACCTTCGGTGGCCACCAGGCCCCATAGAACACGCCGACGAGGTATGGACCGGCGTGGAATCTCTGGGCGGCGACGAAGGCCGGATCAGAGATGACGGCGCGCCACCCCTTGCACACGCACCGGAACCGGCAGAGGGCCTTCGCCGGCACCCTGACGAGCACATCGAAGACGATGTCCTCCGGCAGAGACACACCGCCGTCATGTTTCTTTTTTCTTGGAATAGCCGCCGTCATGTTTCTCGCCCTCACAAACCATCTGCGTGCTCCGGCAACAGTTGGAATAGATTTATTTTCCAAGATATATATACTCCTATATATATCATTACAGTCCGGGGTCCAATCATGCAGCAAATGACAGCAAACTACGGGCCCAGCTAACGAAAATATCTGTTGTAATACAAGACGTGTAAAAGTACAGTTCTTGGAAAGTTAATTACCACACCGTACATAGAAGTTTTTTTTAGATATATAGACAATCATGCCCTTACGTTGCAATGGGAGGTAAATTTTTTACCGTCAAACAAAGACCCTGTTTGGAACTGAGGTGGGTGACCGCGCGGTGCGGTGAACGAGCCGCGGTACAAAGAACGGTGGATGAGAGAGAGGGGCGGCGGTCAGGAGAATCGAGGCGACTGCAGGACGTTTGGTAGGCTTTTGTTCGATGGTTGCTGTAGATGAGCGAGAGTCTAATTTTAATCGATTCCAAACATGGCCAAGAGAAGCGCTAGTTCAGCATGGCAGTCACCATTGAAGCTTCAAATTGCATTCAAGTACAAACATGCACGTTATGGGACTTGGAACTTACATTCAAGAACAAGCTTCATATTACATCTATCTTGATAGCTGAGCATATAGCTTAAATGCAATAAATAGAAAATGTCATATGCTCATCACTTTTGCAAGACTGAAACTAACACTAGTACACAGTGCATTACTGGTGGTTCTAAACCTATTTTCACTGGCATCATCTTTACAGACCACCAGTGTGAAAGGCCATTAATAACCACGAAACTTCACAGGTGTTTTCTAGAGAACCGCCACTATAAATATTTACACCACTGAAAATCGATTTACACCGGCTATTCTCATAAGAGAACTGCTACTATAAATGATTTTCTAAAATTGCAAATCGGGCTCAAAAAAATAGAAAAAAACTTTTTATCTGAGGAGGCAATGACACATGGTTCCTAGCGTTTTCTACCATTTTCACAAGAAATCCATGCATATGCGACCCCCAGGAATCGAACTCAGCACTTCAAGCCTCACGCATTACACCCCTTACCACAGCACCCCAAATTCACTTATAACTAAATCGCAAAAATATTCCCATAGTATTCACTCTAGCAGATTTTGAAATGGAGGTTTAAAGCCCTAGATGGATTCTAATGAAAGAAGAGATCCACAACTTTGCTCTTGATCATTTTCCCATCCGAGGTCATTTGAGAAATTAAAAAAAATAAATTTTTAAAATCATTAATCTTTTAAACCTAAATTTTGTGCCCTAAATGGTTTTAAATGAAAAAGTTGTCGACCACAAAGTTGTAGATCTTTTGCAATCCTACAACTTTTGTTCAGACCATTTGTCCATCTGATATCATTTGAAAAACTCAAAAAAATTAATTTTAAATCATTTGTAGTGGCGCTAGGTTAAGAAAACCGTTAGTATATATGTATTTTACTGGCGGTTAACTTAAGAAATAGGTAGTAAAAATGAATTTACACTGCCGGTTCGTGGCTCGAACCCACAGTTTTATTTCTAGTGGAGCCTATACATTATTAATCACCAGCAAAAAAAAACTAGCAACCATCAGCGTAAATCAATTGTGTACTCATGTAATCAAGTGGCAGTGAAAGAAAATCGCAAAAAAAGTGGCAGTGAACTTGTGTGTTATTTGGAGAGAACACCATGTAATTTGTATTTTTTCCCCAAGTGAAAACAAAGTATATGAGCAAAAAATTGCGCTGACAATATTCTATAAACACTGAGTTACGTTTTCAGATAAAGAACCTGTCACTGCAATGGAACTTTTGCAATAAATCAGAGATTTAATTTGAACCAAAATTTCATTTATCACTCGTTTGCTCTATATATCATTGGACTTGGTCCACACTGAATGATTATTTCATTGCACACAGAAATATTGTCTACCTCATCTGCATTAATTAGCACTACTACAGTGCTTTTACATGTACAGTACTATGATTTATTCCAGGTGGTTTTCCCGAGTTATTTGTCAAGAAAGGAGGCTCCCAGTGTATAGGACCAATATATCGCTCAACCCTATTGCTAGGTCCATGAACTTTGTAAACCTCTTTGCGCTAGGGTTGTAGAATACAATTACAAGTCCTGTCTTCCTTTGTTACTTTCTCCGACTCTCACAAACAATAATATTCTGCCATCATCCGAGGCACCCAATAGCTTAGTCAATCCCCAGGTTCTAGGCATTTGTATGGTGTACTCCTTGACCCATGAACTCTTGTTAAAATCAATCAAGAGCCATATGATGGCATAGTAATGTTCATCATTGTGCTTGAGCTGGTATTGAACCAAACCCAAGGTTCCTTTGTGCTCAGTTAGGGAAAGTACCATGTCTTCTCTTGGATCCCCAATGCCGGGCCATTGATCATCTTCCAGTCTTCGCTCTTGAGGTTGAAAGCAGCTATGTGAAGCGCGCTTGAAGAAGCTGCATCAGACTTGTTGAGGTGAGGCGGCAAGAAGTAGACGACGCCATTGACAGTGGCCTTTCTTTGTGGGTAACAATAGCTGATGAAGAAAGGGGGCGTCGACCTTTGCCTCTATCTCAGCGGCTCTTCACCGCCATCCATGATCGTAGCGACCTTGCAGATTTGGCTCGGTGTGATTAAGAAGACCTTGAGGGCGCCAGATGTAGCGGCACGGCCAAAGCTCGACATGGTAACGGGACTGTCCGTGTCGACGGTGCGTGCACGCCCGGCAGCCGGATCGATGATCGTGGCTTTGGCACTGCTACGTTCTCCGTGAACAATCACGTTGAGCCGCGTGGTAGTGGCCTTCTGCAGCACGCCCAAGACGTTGCCGTCGTCCTTGCCTAGGACCCGCACCTCCAACACCCTGACGACTTTGCCGTCCATGTCCATCACCCGCACCTCCGGCGGCCATCTGCAGGCGCGCTCCGAAGAACACGCCGACGAGAGGTGCGGGCCGGCGAGGGATCTCTGCGCGGCGACGAAGGTCGGGTCGGAGATGAGGGCGCACCATGCCTTGGACACGCACCGGAACCGGCACAGGGCCTTCACCGGCAGCCTAGCTTGGGATGATGTCCTCCGGCAGCTCACTTCGTTTGGCTTCTTCCATTGTTTTTTACACGCACCGGAAGATGATGACCTGCCAGAGCTGGGACTATATTTTCGGAGATAGATCCTCTGTATATATGCAGTTATCGACCCAATCCAATCATCCTAATTAACAAACACGGCAACCGACAGGTGTCCCATGTTGTCGTACTCCAATCATTTTACCAAACAGGTACAAAAATCTGTTGCAGCCAATATCTTGATCTCCGGGCCTATTAATTCCTGGTAATTTGTTTGGGAGAACCAAAGGACACAGGACGCTTTGATGTTGTTTGTTAATATGAACTAGTAGTATGCCCATGCTAACATTACGGTAAAATACAAAACAAGATAAAATTTGTAAAAAATAAAAAGAACAAGATAAAAGACGTTTGGTTGAGCAGTTGTGATTTCTGTGAAAAATATTGTCAGTCTCTCTCACTTACAAGTGGATCCTGCTTGTCAGCCTCACGGCCTGGTTCTTCTTCCTCTCATGGCAGCTCTTCCTGTCACCTGGGGTCCACCATTGGCTAGGAAGGAGAGAGCAAGGCCGCGGCAGAGCTCACGCCCACGCCCGCGTGTCGGCGGCGGAGTGGATGTATTGAACGACAGGCCTAGCACGGTGGTGAGAAGCCTTCCCATTGAGCAAAGGTCGTGGGTTCGACGAAGGCCCTCTGCAAAATGCATGAGTAAGGCTTGCCTTGATTATTATTCAATCCCCAGACCGCACTCACGTGAGAGCCGCCAGCATTGGGTCTGTCCCTTTTTTGTCCTTTATAAGTGGATGTATCCGTATTCTTCTTCTATAATTCTCTACTTTCGATTACAAAAAGTGCTAAATATCCGATATTATCTGTATCTGCAAATAACAAAGTACCCTGCGAATTTATCTAAAACTTATACCTATGACTAATTAGTAATATAAATGATATCAACTTTAATATAACAGAAAAATATGCATAATTTAATCTATTTAAAACTTATCAATGTGACGAATAACATTATATATTATTATTAATTATTAATGATATATAAATGTTAGTTTTAATATGGCTAATCATATTAAATTTAAGTAGTTTAATTATTCATATATTGGTGAAATTATTTTTATTTATTTTAAACTATTTCTTGATAAATATTATTCATAGTTTTATTGATTTTTTATATATACTAGCAAATATGCACGTGCGACACGCACGTGTTTATGAAAAGTATTTAAAATGCAATGGGAATATTAATATGGAGTTCAAACACATTTCACATTAATATATTTGGTTCATATAAACATGTTTTGCATTAATATTTTTGGTTCGTATGGATGTTGGATTTGAAATGCAATGGGAATATTAATATGGATTTCAAATACATTTCACATTAATATTTTTGGCTCGTATAAACATATTTTGCATTAATATTTTTGGTTCGTATGGATGTCAGAGTCCTTTTGGCTTGTATTGGTGTCTGAGTCCTCAAACAAGATAATTTGGCTTGTATAGGTGAAATCTGTGTCTTGGATAAACATATTTTGGCATTAATATTTTTGGCTCATATGGGTGTCAGTCTTTTTGGCCCGTATGAGTGTTGGAGTCCAATTTCGCTTCTCGCTCGTATGGGTGTTGGAGTGTTTAAAAAACTCGCTCCGGCATCGTCCTCACATGTTAGTTTTCTAGTTTCCTTTTTTCCGTATCAAACAAAATATTTTTGTCGTAACAAACAAAATCACGTGTGTTTAGATTTTTATTATTTTTTTAGGGTATAGGAGTAATCTTGGTTTAGGAGGAGTCTTACAAAATTATGTGTTCAGATTTTTATTATTTTGAGATCAAGGACTTTAGAAAGATGCTATAATCCGAGTATGGATGTTGGAAAATCGACTTGCGAAGATCGAAGAAACTATGTTGCTGAATGGTATCTAGGAGGGCATTTAGGTGAGTGCAATACAAATTCTGCCCATCCCTCCGATGATCGCTGATAACCTAGATTTGCTTGAGCAACCTCTTGTTTGCAAGATCATATAGCCCCACCCAACGGCTGCTGCTGTCTTGTAGAACAATAATCACATCATTGTTGTTATTCTTATGCTGACCAGCGTTGGCGTTGATCACCCAGCGCGTTTGCAGAAACGGCGGCGGCAAGCAGTCTACTCGGTGGCGGTGCGCCTAGCTCTCGTCGTCGTCGTCGTAGTCCTGGAGGACCCAAACGTCCATGGAACCGCCAAGGATGGCTGCCACGGCCACCATCGCGTCCATCTACAGCAGGCAGAGCGAGAGCTCACCACCACCTTTGAATTCGGCGTGGTCGTTCCCGTTCCTCAGCGGCGGCAGCCGCGCCATCCGCTGGAACGTCTCAGACACCGTGTCAAACGCCAAGACCATGCCGGTGGCCTTCGCCTCTGGATGGTCGTCTAGCCAGTGAAGCCTGCCGCAATGCTCAAGGCTGTGGAATGTGGATTACCATCCGGTCACACTATGTACATGCCTGTCACCGCCGGACCCTGCAGTGGCCGGGTCTCAGCAGCCTCGGGCGAGCGGACGTAGTGCGACGCCCACTTGTCCCAGCCGTAGCCCTCGTCATCGTTGGTGAGCAGAAGCAGCCTGTGCTCGCCAAACGGCCGGTGGACGTACAGGGAGCAGGGCCACTGCATGACGAGCTCCAGGGGCCGCCGCCGGGCATAGGCCGCTACGAACCCCGGGCCGCTGGTGATGTCACGGCATGCCCTACACAAGCGCGGCACCAGAACACGGACACCGACGGTAGGTGGAGCAGGATCTCCACCACCATGTCATCGTCGTTCAGGTGCTGCAGGGACGTTGTCGTCGCTTCATCCGTGCCGCTGCCGGCGCCATGATCCATTGTTTGCATTGTTTTCTTCGCATATTGGTTTTGGTTGGAGACCTACGATGCCTTGATGATTATATAATTGATGTATGTATGTAAGCACACGTATATATTGTAGACGTATACATGTATATAGCTAGGTTCGAATTCGTAACGTGCACGTTATTTTTTTAATCAGAATCGTGCACGTTATTGAGTATACAATACTACATACGCCAACCCTATCTAAAAATCAAGGTGTGTTCGGATAGATTTTTATTATTTTCCTTTTTAGGTCTAGGAGAAATATTTGGTTTAGGAGGAGTCTTACAATTATTTTTTTTTCAGAGTCTAGGAGGAATCTTGGTTTAAGAGGAGTATTACATCTTACACATGTAAGATCTCAGACGACGGATGACTTATATAGCACGACATCTAGATCCAACGGTTACTATAGAGGGAAAGCACCCCTCAAAAAACTCGCTCTTTTATAGTAAGAGAATTTATTAATTAAAATATTTCTTATCTTATTTATTTTTATTTTATTTTATGAGGTGTCGTTATCTTCAGAGATATATAATCATATTATCTACATTCATAATCATTTTGCGATATCCACAAGCAAATAGATATATGTTCTCGTCAAAATGTAGGTCTTATGGACTGGGAAACACTGAAACACGCTACAGGTACCTGTCACGTACGTTGGGATTTGGCAATCAGACAAAGTACACAAATAAAACCGATTACTCTCTCCAAATAATAACGCAGTTTATCTTATTTACTCCATACGCACATATAAATCCACCCTATTAATTCACTAACTTTTTCTTTCCTAGATCCACACAAAAAAAAAACATCTCCACTGAGAAGGCCCCCTCCATCCACAATAAAATATACCCAGAAAAACAACATCATTAAAATGAACTGTCCAGATTTTGCTTGGGTCTTCTCTCTTCTTACTCAAATTGAACGGTCTAGATTGAGTGTGTCAACCTCCTCGACCCGTCCCCCGATCGGCACTTGGCAGGCCATCACCACGCGTGCAGCACGACAACCAGGGTTCGACTCACTCCTCCGTCTAAAAAAAGAAAAAAAGAAAAAATTGTTGGACGGACGCCGCCGAGCGCCGCCTCCAGACGCGGTCGCGATTTCCCTCATGCGGCTAGGGTTTCCATCCACCATCCTGCCTCATCTGCCCACCGTTGCTTCCCTTTGGCCGGCCGCCCGCCTTGACCCGGCCCGCAGGCAGGTCACCTCATGTACGCACCACACGATTCTCCCTCCCTTACTAATTTACGATAATGTCAATATATATTTACTATAGTTAGGTTACTATAACACATGGAGATATTTATCCTAACATTGTAGTAATAATCTCATAAATTAACATAGTAATTATCGTAACTCAAAGTGGCTACAGAATAAGTTATTTTGTAGCCAGCTACAGGGTAGTAGTTCATATATATATATATATATATATATATATATATATATATATATATATATATATATATAGAAGTATATGTTAAGATTGGAGCACTCCCTTCCATACGCACAAGTCAGTCACCATCGGCTCGACCAACTGTCGCATGCCCTACCCTGATGACGACCTATCCAAGAAGTCTCTTGTGCTCACTGAAACTTCCTCCACCCTATGCTATCTACCTCACTTCTACCCATGCCTATCACCATGATGCTTCTCTCCTACGTCCTCTTTCGAGCGTGCAGGCAGGCCGGAGCGTGCAGGTAAAGCGCTCGTTCGCGGTGGAGCTCAGAGAGAGGATCTAAGGAATGAAGGGCAGGAGAGGATCATATAGAAACCTTCCTGCTTTAAACATTAGGTATAGATATAATAGAAGTTATATCCCAAAACCCTACTTAATTATATTTGGATTTTTGGTTGAAAATTTTTGAACAATAACTTTTTATTAGCCAATAACAATTTCTTTGTTAAGGGTAACAATATTCTAGGTTTACAAGAAACTTTTAATTGGTCTTAGAAGAAGTTATTATAGGTTCATGAGATAATTATTCCATAAGAATAAAATGTTCGACTTCATCAGAAAAATATTCCAAGAGTACAATAATGGTCCGAGAAAAAATATTCAAGGTTCACTGCAAGTTTATTCTATGTTTCGGAGAAGTGTTACAAGATCAGGAGAAAATATGTTCCATCAAAAGAAAAATCTTCCTGGTTTAGAAGAAAAATGTTCTAGCACAAAAAAAAATGATCCAAGCAAATAGCGCAAATGTTCCTGATGTAGTAGGAACATGTTCCACCAAATGTTCACAGTCTATAAAACAAAAAAAATCCACACTATGTGTTTATTGAATAATGAGAAGTGTTCTCTTATAATAAGGAACAACTTCTACCTTCAACAAAAAAAGTTCCCTGTGGATGGGAATGGGGCCGAGCGCCAGAACTAGAGGTGGACAGACGGGGAGAGTCTTGGTGTGTCTGCGTGAGTGCGGGAAAAATAGGGCCGCCTCGGCCCAGCCCCGCTAGATCTAATACCCGTGGGTCTCAGGTTTAAACTCGATCGATTGCCATCCCTAAACGCAGCAATCCCATATGAGTTACCATTGTCACCATTAGCCTCATTATCATTATCTGCTAATCCCCGCAAAAAATCATTATCTGCTAATTCCATGGCGGAGTATATATGCTGCTTCGACCAAGCCCATATGATTGTTGGATTCCAAGACATATCGAAACAGACGTCATGATTGTTGAATAAATTACCAAGCCACAAGTAATACACACATAATTTGCTAGTAATGGCACGTATAAAGTGCACATAATTTGATCCTATTTTCTCATGTAGGGGCAACCCTTAAACATAACTGCTCCTAAATATTTCTCTCCCACAACAGTTCCCATTATATATATAATTAAACCCCTAATTTTTAAACCTGCCACCTAAACAATTTAGGTCCATATTATTATATTCATTGGTCTATCCACCTCCCCACCACCACCCAAGAAAACAAAAGGTAAATTGTAAGCTCTTGTGTCTTGTGTGACAGAGTTCTACTGTCGTACCGTTGACTCTCATGCGCTTAAAATTGCATCGCAAAATTTACCATGTCATAATCTAGAGAGCTAAATGAGCTACAAATTGGTGGGAAACATGCCTGGAAAAAAATATATATCGAAACAAAAAGATGGAGCGGATGGAGTGTGACCCAAAATTCAAGGATAGTTTTTGTTGCATAAACCTTATTTTCGATTATTGGACATTGAATATAGGGAACTCATGGACATACTCTAGGAGCAAGAATATATCCACCTAAAATATATGTCGTATTTTTGCATAATAATAATAGGTTCCACCTTAAACCTAAATTATTTAATCCAATCTAAATTGTCTTCATGACTTCACGTAAAGTAGCCCCCTTATTTAAATATACTTGGGCCGACATTTTCTTTGTTAAGGGTAACAATATTCTAGGTTTACAAGAAACTTTTAATTGGTTTTAGGAGAAGTTATTATAGCTTCATGAGATAATTATTCCAAAAGAATAAAATGATTGACTTCATCAGAAAAATATTCCAAGAGTACAATAATGGTCCAAGAAAAAATATTCAAGGTTCACTACAAGTTTATTCTATGTTTCGGAGAAGTGTTACAAGATCATGAGAAAATATGTTCCATCAAAAGAAAAATCTTCCTAGTTTAGAAGAAAAATGTTCTAGCACAAAAAAATGATCCAAGCAAATAGCGGAAATGTTCCTCATGTAGTAGGAAGATGTTCCACCAAATGTTCAGTCTATAAAACAAAAAAATTCCACACTATGTGTTTATTGAATAATGAGAATGTTCTCTTATATTATTGCCTCCGCCGGAGCGTAGTCCACGCCACCGCCTCTGGGCAGCCGCTGCAGGGCATCCGCCGCCGGATCCGCCTCCGGGGAACCGCTGCAGGGCACTCGCCGTCGGATCCGCCTCCGGGGAGCTGCTGCAGGGCACTCGCCGGCGGATCCGCGCGCTGCCGTCACCAGATGAGGGAGCAGACCCGCCTCACCTCACCTCGACTGCCGCTAGGCGCGAGAGTGGGCACTGCCTCATCTCGCCTCGCCGTGCACACCGTGGTGCCACACTGCCTCACCCCGCCTCGCATGCCACTGGAGGAGGCCGACCCGCGCCATTGGGCCCTCGACGGAGAAGGCAGAGAGAGGGTGCTGGGTGTGGAGAGGAGTGAGAGAGAGATGGTGTGGGGGAGAGGAGAGCGCTCCAACTGGGCCGAGAAACCGCGTGGGGAGAAGACCGAGAGACCGCTCGGCTGCTCGGGCCGAGTGAGGGGAAGTGAACCAACAAAACCCTAGGTTCATATATTTATATGAAGATGGCTATCGGGCTCTGAGTGGGCCGGTTGGGCCTCAGCTTATTGGAGGCGGGCGTTATAGAGTGCTCACCTCCGAAAATAGATTTAAGGAGGCGGGCTTTTTAAGACGACCGCCTCCGAAAATAGACTATTTTTGGAGGCGGTTTTCTTATAATGCCCGCCTCCGTAAATCGTTTTTGCGAGGTAGTTTTTTTTAACCGCCTCGGTTAATAAAAAGCGCCCGCCTTGGTTAATCCGTGGCATTAACCAAGATGGTTGGGAATGCTGCCCGCCTCCGAAAATAATTCCTAAATGCCTCGCAAAAGATTTTTTGTAGTACTGCCTATTTTGGATGCTATGATGCGGTTTGTTTGTGAGATATGAAGTGGAATAGATCGATATGGGGGACTAGGCCGTTCATCCAAAACGAGAGGCTAGCCTCTAACAAATGGTAAGGCCTACAAACAAAATTAGGTGGTTCTCATGAAGCTAACCTGTGACCTACTATTCACATAATATAATGCTCTTTCGCAATCTTGTGTCAAATATTTTTACTATTAAATAAACTTAAATGAAAAGGTTTGAAATTTTGTCAAGCTCAAAAACTTTGGTGCAGGATGTGACTCCATCTGATTCTGAGATTATTTATAAATTTTAAAAAATTAATCTCAAAACATATGAATTTGCAAAAACTTGTACTTTACTCCTTCTGATTGGCTCAGCTTTTCAAGGAGATATAAAACTTGTACATGACTCCTCTTTAAAGATCATCTAGGTGTTGATGCCAAAAATCAACACATGGAGTCACCACTGACTGATTGCTTCATTTTCGTAGAAACATCACTACTAGTTTTCAAGCAAACTAGTAAAGGGATAATTTCAATTATGTCGAAGAACCTGTTTTACAGGCAAGAACAGCAAAGGATACTCCGATTCGCTGGAGCGCTCGGCTTGTTTGCACGAAGCTAGCAAAGCATAGCTACTGACGTAGATGTGAAAAATAAACGTAGAAAGTAAATGAACAGAATAGTATAAAAGTTTTGTTTTTGGACGATGTTGGTTGTTCCTCTACCGGCCTTAACCCTATATATATATAGGTGATCTGGACTTTGATCTCTACGCACGAGTATGGACTCCTATTCCTCAGCATCTCCTTGGTGCATGCCGCCATTCGCAGGACGTTGCTTGGTCTTCCATCGCTATCTTCCAGCGGACGTACTTGGTCTTTCCATTTGCTATTTTCAAGTACACGTGCTTGGTCTTTTCATCTCCTATTTTCCAGCGCAAATCCTAATCCAAGCCGCCACGACCAGAACGTGGCTCACCATTCCTGCACCTGCATGTCTTCTTGATTGTTGCCGCACGCACCGGTTGTTAGATCTCGCCTTCATATGACTACAATATACAAGTTTTTGTTGCATGCACATAGCTGCACTTTCGACAAAGAATTAAACAATGTAGGAGGTATGAATGTCTCACAAACTGCCACGTATGAGCGATGATTAACATTGAACTTAACCGGCTTTGTCTCCTTAATTTACTACTAATCACCAGCCATGAGTAATATTATATTTAACCAGCTTCTTGTGTTAACCAAACTCATGCATAAGCCCAATATATCCATGCTTTAGTCATTACTAGCAAACATGCCCATGCGTTGCAACAGAAAAAATGTTACCAAATGTTTATTTAAAACATGGTTGAGAATGTTACCTATATTTTTTTTCTTTTCTATAAAATTTAAAATTTATAATTCATTTTTCAATGACAATGACATCCACAACATAAGTTCACATTCAGAATGACAATAATATGACAGTATAATAATAAATCTGCACCGAATTAAAAAAAAACTTCATGAGTGAAGTCATTTCTTTTGCTTCAGCTCCACAAGCAGCTCTATCCTGTGAAGCTGGAGTTGTTTTTACACTCCATTTGACAAAATAGCTCCAATTAGACAAAATACTTCTTAAACTATAAAATGACTATTACGCCCTTCTCTTTCCCTTCTATTTGTCCATCTCCTTCTCTGGTGGCCTCTATCTCGCCCGGTGCCCACACTCCGCTCTAGCTTGCCATTAATCATGCTCACCGATGTTGGCAGCCTTCGTGCCCTCCCGGATGGCCACACTCACAATGCTGCCAGCCCAGCGTGCTCCCTCCCTATTGTTTGGCTAGTCCGCGCAGGCCGTGCCCAGGTGGCACACGCCCTGGCGGCCACATCCTGGTGGCCGTGTGTCCCGAACTGCACCACGGTAGCCTAGCGCGCAGGGCAAACCTGACATCATCGTACAGTGGGGTCTATGAGCATGGGTTGGAGACAGGTGAAGCCACTATTTTCAGCTCTATCCCACCCAAACCTATGTGAGAGCTAGTTTGGGGGCTCTCTAGGTGAAGCCTTTTGGTTTTACCTTGTTTGACACAAAATGACTCCAAACAACTTCTGAAGCCGGTGCAGAAGCCATGTAAAATGGGGCCTTACTTGTAATATATCATGATTTTAATTTTCATACTCTCTATGTGTTGGTAGAGTTAGATATCGAGTTTTCTTATTTCTTTTGAGAACCCATAAAAATACATAATTTTGATATCCAATTAAAGTAAACGAGAAGTTAATTGTTGTTGGAGACCTCTCTCTCAGTTTTCATATGGCAGCATTCATCGAGGATTAACTGGTGTATGTCTACAACTTGGAGATACATTAATTTTGATTAGATTAGATGACAAACTGATGAAGATTTTTATTCATGATTTGATTAGTTGGACCATCAGTTGATCCAGGCTCTAATAATAAATAAGTTTTATTTATAATCTTCGTCAACAACTTGCAACTTAGTGGTGGAATATTTATTTATTTATTAAGGGTTATAGAAGGGTCCAGAGTTCTTTTTTTTCAGAAAATCATCATATTACTGATTCGTCACAGCATCCCAAGTAGTATGATAACTACTGGGCAACTTACAATCAACTGTAGCAAATTCATGCGCTACACGATTACAGGTTCACGGCCATGCGAGAACTCTAAATCATAAAAACTCAGAAGCTAACATATGCTTGATATCAGTGCTGACACCGCCCATATAGCAGATAGGCGGTATTCTTCGCTCTCCAACTCAACCTTCACTAAAGAGGCATCCATTTCCACAATAATGTTTGAGATCCCCAAAGATGACACCATTCTCAAAGCCACTGCACACCCCAGCAGGTCCGCTTGGAAGGCGCTCTGGAGGTGGTCTTCTCTTCCCGCTCCCGCTTTAATCACTGCAGATTCATCCCCGAGGACATAGCCCCAGCCACCGTCAGTACTGCTGCTATAGAAAGCGCCATTTGAATTTAGTTTGATTTCGCCCTGACCTGGCTTTCTCCATCTGGTACGTAGTCTGAAGATTTTCCGGCAACAGACGTTCTTTCTGTGCAGGCTTCAAATGATCGGCCTGGGCAGCTGTCACATAGGCAACATCAAAAGCCGTTCTCCGTCAGAGTTTTGGAACTGTGTCAACGGGACATAAAACACAAATAGAGCACAGACATGTTACCGTACGTGGAAAGTGGCACGGAAAGGGAACACTGCCGTGTTACCAAAAAGAAGGCATAGGGACATCACGAGCAGGAGACGGAAACAGGACAGTATAATTAGGTTGGACGAAAAATTATTAGCGCCAGAAATTTTGCCTATGTGAGATTGAGTCACTGACGATTATATCTTACGTCTTAGTCATGGACGGTTACATCTTATATCTTACAGGTGGAAAAAAATCATAGCGGAAATTTTGGCTCTTTATTATTAGGTATAGATAGATATGGATTTCTCATTAGACTTATCGACCATTAGTAAGTAGCTGCCCGACCAGCCGATTAAACATTTTTACTAAAGCATAAGAGCTTTTATGTATCAAATTTGATAACTAAGCCAAATCAAATGTAATTTTGACTAATCCGGCCAAATAAACTATAAGAAGGTGTCAAATTTGGTTGTCAACACTAGGGGCATAAAACACACCTTATATCGTAGTTGTAGTGCTCGACATATATAAAACTTTATGGTTGAATTTTTTTCATTTGAGACTGTTTGGTCCCCCAATTAATACATTATTCATAGAAGTTGACACAATAGATTAGTTGATTGTGTTGTCATGGGTTTAAATCCTAGGTATGTATGTGCACTTATTTTGCCAGAAAAAGTCATGTGGTTAGCTGGTGGGTTTCTACCATCATTAAAAAAAATTGCTATTTTTTATAAACAACTTTTATTTCTAAGAAGTGATAATTTTACGGCAGATCACATTACTAACTGTTCATATAATGTTTGTGACCAACTCTAAAAAGTCATGCAGCTGCAAAAAGCGCTTCCAGAAATCAAATCCGATCGTTTCCAAAAAAGTAGTGAATTCAACAGGCCAAACAGCGATTATTTATTTCTCCTTGCGCATATATGTAGTGTAGGACAATCTTTTAAACCATGTTTTCCATGTGACCAGTATTTAAACATGTTTCCAAAGTGAAATTCAACAACCCATGAGCACGAATTATGCTTTATGCCCACAGCCTTTATGTAATACACTAAGTGCTTATTTGGCGGCACTACAATCCACCCCAATCAATCCATATAGATTGGGGTTCATCCAAACTATCGTGAAGTGGCATTTTAGCATCAAACAATAGAGTTTCAGCTATCACAGAACTGAAACTTTATGGTAGCTACTCTACTGAATAATGATTTCCATTGCAAACACAAATATTGTACCTCAGCTGCATTACGAATCGTTTGAATGGAAGTTTTCCAGATGCATCCGCTATTCAGCTTAGATTCCAAGATCGACCCACCAGCAAACTCTAGTTAATTAAATTGTTCTAAAGTCAGAGAGAAGTATAGACAGAATGTAACCAATGGCCAAAAATGGACTGGAAATTGCAAGACACAGTAGGTTTATATGGCATAAATATCTAAACCACTAAAGCAATATAAAAATTGCTTTTGAAGACATGAGATCTATCAAAGGCGTACTAGCAAGAGTCTCACAGCAGAGCCAAATTGGCTTTATTATATATAATATTTCCACAATTGTTCGTCAAGAAGATAGGAGACTCCCGGTGTATAAGGTCATTGTACCACCACCACTTAATCCCTCTGCCATCTCCTTGATATCCGTAAAAGCCTCCGTGCTGGGGTTAAAGAACTGAAGGACATACGGAAACCTAGTTCTTCTTTTCAACTTCGACGACAACAACAGTATTCTGCCATCCTCGAAGACATCCAATACCTGAATATGTAAACACTCTGTGGGCATCCGTATCGTGTACGCCTTGACCCATACACTCTTGTTATAATCGGTCAAGCGCCATACGTTGGCATACAGGCGAAGGCCACCTACATAGTCGGCGTACTTAATGTTGTCAATGTGAACCATACACAAGGCTCCCTTGAGCTCGGTTAGAGCAATGCGCCCTAACTCATGATCCACCTCGGGCCCCAATGGCGGGCCTTTGATCGTCTCCATCCACACTTCGCTCTCGAGGTCAAAACCAGCTACACGGTTCCAAACTGGAGTTGTTGCATATGTCATGTAAGGCATGAAGTAGAGGACGCCATTGACCGTGGCCCTGTGTTTGGAGGAAAAGCAGGTAGTGGGTGGCGGCCTTTGCCGCCATGTCGGCTCTGCACCATCGTCCGTGATCGTAGCGACCTCACAGACCGTCGTCGGAGTTTCGTAGAAATGCAGGACCTTGTACACTACAGGAAAACGCCTCTTTGCCGACTGCTTGCCCCGGTCGGCAAAGGCTTAAACCCAGTCGGCAAAGGCTTTGCCGACCGCAAAGCCACGTGGCAGTCGGCAAAGAGCAGTCGGCAAAGCCTGGGTCGGCAAAGGTGGCTTTGCCGATGCCACGTGGCACACAGTCGGCAAAGGCTTTGCCAACTGCCACGCCAGCAGTCGGCAAAGCCACGTGGCGCCGTCAGCCCTAACGGCAGGCTTTGCCGACTGCTGGTTTCTCGGCAGTCGGCAAAGAAAGAAATTTTTTTTTGAAATATTCTTTGCCGACTGCTTTTGGAGTTGCAGTCGGCAAAGAAAGAGAATTTTTTTTTGAAATATTTTTTGCCGACTGCTTTTGTAGTTGCAGTCGGCAAAGAAAGATTTTTTTTTGAAATGTTCTTTTTAGCCTTTTCTTTTCAGGTTTATAAAATCCACACAAGAAGAAAGGGGGGGCTTCAAGGTAGGGCTGAGGACATGCAGTTACCTCGCAGTATGACAAACTAGCCTCCACTTGGGGTTTACAAAATTTCAAATCCAAGCATATGTCAGGTTTATGAAATTTCAATGAATTAAATACTCATATGTGCATACAGACTGCATATGCAAAAGAGCACACCACTACCAACTAAGAAGATAATTGTACTGTTATGTTCTTACACAATGGAACATCCACTAGTTTGCAGAAACATTGAAATGTCAAGGTAGCATAGTGATGGCTGTTGAGGGGGAAAAACTTTAATACCTGAAGAACCCCAATGCTCAGCAGTGTCTCCAGAAAAAACAGTGCAAACCCCACAAAGTAAAAGATCTACAACAGAGAAGTATTGATTCTTATTATCGCCCCAAGATTTGACAGACATCACGTGTCTGACGCATTGAAAAGGCACGAAAAGCGTGTCCACCACTCAGCTTACCCCAATTATCACATGCTCAGAGAAGGTGTCAATCGCAGCTAGAATACCACTGACAAGAATTTTTTTTAAAAAAAGTTCTGCATCAGACTAAGCATAATAAATTGATGTTAAAAAATAGGTCAACTATGAATAACATTTTCACACCATCCACTCAAACCAATACGTTTAAGAGTTTAAGAGCATATTTACAGACCCAATAAAGCATATAGCAAAGAACAGTTCAGCTGCTAAATTTGAGACATAGAACTGGCACATGGCAAGCCATATTCTTTTGAAAAAGCATAAAATTAATCAATTTTTTGACATATTTCAGATTCAGACCTTACAGAGGAAATTTGAGAGGTTAACTGGCACATGACCGGCCATATCTTTTAAAAGAGCATTAAATTAATCAGCTTACTGAGTTATTTCAGATTCAGACCTTGCATTAGAATATGGAAGAACTTATTTCTGACCTTTCACAGAAAATTCTCAACTATAAGCACTGAGTAATTGAAACTAACTATACTCATAATATGGCCATGGGCAGCCATCCAACAAGGTGGCACACATGCCCAATTATCATTAATTGTTGTTTGTTTGGAACCCTATATCTGAAAAATTACAGAATTATCTCTTGCAATCCATAGTGACCTTGTTTATTATGAAGGTAGAAATCCATATAAAAGGGTCAGCCAACTATGGGTTATGATCAAGCAAGAATCAACCAAGTTTCTCCTCCGAAATTTGTGATCCCAATCTATGATTTATTAATTTCTCCTTTCCCAGCAGCCAATGTCACTGGCTATCTATCCAATGGTGCTTACCCACATTACCCAAGCCCATAACAACTGATGGCTTTGATTACTTTAGATAAAAGGATTGGCAAACTTACGTTAATGATTTCCCATGAAATACAATTGGTGGAGCAATGGCAGCAATTATGCAAAAACAAATGTGGATCTGCACCAGACATGATTGCAAAAAATGACTTCATCTGTGCTAAATGAAAAGTGACAACTACTTGAAATGTTAATCATGCAAAATAAACTTGCAAATTAGATCTTACCAGGTAACACAGGAAAAACCATCCAAAACTGAAAGCACTGTTAGTCCTATTTAACAAGTTAATGAGAGTATCAAATACAAAGCATCATGCAGCAAATCTTCTGTGCTATATTGAGCAGTCCATAAAAGGCTAGATCATTATTCTTCTATTGTAATCTCAAGTACGCCGTTTGGATTGCATTCTGTGGAGACTCAAAAGTATTCATTTTTCTTTGTATCCACTAAACAAAACCAAAGTGTTCCACAATCAGTAGAGGACAGGATTTATCACGAGGTGAAGTAGTACCTGCAAAGCACCACGAACCATGGCACAGCAGCCTGTGAGCCTGCTATCCTGCCTCGTGCGGACAGGCCTTCCAGCCATCGGGACGGGCTCTCGCAACGCAGCAGCAGATGCCTGCCGATCCAACGGGACGGGCCTTCTAGCCATCGGCGGCGCCAGCACCTGCCACCGCAATGGCCTGTACAAGTAGCACAATTTGCTTCAGATAGTCAGATTAATACTGCCATGTTGCATGCAGGGTGCAGCCTGAGCCCGATGCAATGGCCTGTAAAGTTAACAGCAATACCTAGCACTATCAATGTAATCAGAGAAAAATAACAAACGAACTACTCAACCTAGATAAGCAAGGAAGTTGTCAAAAAACATTGATAAGCAAGGACCAGGATTGGAGGAAGAGGGTGCTGACCACTCATGCTCCACACACGCCATCAGTGCAGAGCCACCGCACTGCCGCAGCACATCTGGAAGCTGCCATGTTGCCACAACACATCTGGGAGCTGCCAACCAATACCTGCTCTACTACTGCACATCCGAGCCCTGCGATGAGTTGTTAGTGTTGCAAGTTATGCGATGCAAAAGGGTGTTTAGTGTTGTAGTGAAAGAATCAGAATATACAAGCATGTTTCATAGTAGCCTAGTCTTACGATACCATATTCAGGCAATAGCAACATCTCACTAAAAACAGAAGCCCAAATTGATATTCGAATATAGATGTAAACCTAGAATCTTGCATATACTTACTAGTGAATACATCATCCTAGAAGGTAGTCAGGTGCTATGTGTTGGGCTCAGATGTGGATTTAGAAACCTGTCATATGGCACTAGTGAATGCATGCTGTTATTTCAGCTGCAGTTTTTAGTTGTATCTATTCCGTTATCTGACAGAATATTAGTAATTCCCTTCCAAATATATTCCTATGTGCTGAATTGCTAAGCTGACCAATCCCTTGACTCCCAACCTCGGAACCTCCAGCTGGCGAACGGACCGGCGCTGCATCGGCTGTGGCCCGAATCGCACGAACCAGCGCCGAATCAGGCCTGAGCCTTTACATTGGATTTTATCGAACTTTATTGAAAGACAGTTATTCAAAGACAGAATTTTTGTTGAGTAATGTTGTTTATTTGCATGCTGAAGAAATGTAATTGTACTAAGGTAGCGTAACAGTAATGATATTATGAACAAGACAAGTGTTCAAAAGTGTGCAGGAGAGCACATTCGTACTGCCCATCCATGTAAATTCCGAATATCTCTGCCCCCACCATGCCAAATTTCTGAAACTTGTTGGTTCATACTTTACCCATGTATTTCACAAAGAAAACAACGGCAGCCCAAAACCATCAGCTTGCCTTCATTCACAGGGAGACAACATCACATTATGGAGTATATTACAATAGTTAGATTACAGCATTTATAAATTACGGGCCAAATTATTGATCAAGATTGTAAAGTTTTAATCTTTATATAGGTGTGTCCTATAAATTGGACTTGTGAATACAACTATATGAACATGGATAGCAAAACTTAGGAGAGTTTCTCCCTCTCGTTCATTGCCTTTGCTTGAAAATTGGAAACAAAAGGCACTGCCTCATCAGACTATCTATTATCTATGAACTTGCGTATGGCTAAATGTTGTAGTGTCCTTTTTTTTCTTTTTGCACATAAACAGATCCGCATACAGAGATCAAGAGAAGAAGCAAAAATATGATTTATTAATCCTAAAAGCAAAAGCGAGATCTTAAAATGACTTCAAAATGGTATCTGCAGTCCATATTGCGGATGCCAGAAAATCAACATTTGAACTAATCTAGACGTACACAAATCACGAAACCTGAAAGGACCTCCAGTTAGTGAACGAACCTCCAGCTCGCAACCTCGAAAAATGCCTATATGCCCTGAACAGACTAGCACTGCGCCGACCGTGCCCCGAGCCCCCGAATCGCAGGAACCAGAGCCAAATCAGGACTGAGTGGAGGAGGAAGAGGGGAGCGGAAGAAAAGTATATCACCTCGCGCGCTCCACCCTCGGACGCGGGGACTGCCGGTCCCATGGTCCTCTTCTGGGTCTAGGGTTTGGGGGCAGGAACTCAGAAGCCGCTGTTTGAAGCTCCTCGAAGGCGCTGCCGCAGGCCACCTCTGCTCGAAGAAGCTGCTGCCACCGGCGTCGGCGGAAGCCCCTCGGAGGTCGCCGCTTGGAGGAGAGGAGTAGGACGCCGCGCCGCCATCTCCAGAAGGAGCAGCCGCGCCGCCATCTCCGGAAGAAGCAGCCGCGGGGGATAGACTAGACAGACGAGCTGAGTCGGAGATAGGAGAAGATGCTAGGGTTATGTTGTTTTTCTGGGCTGGATGGATGGGCAAGGCAATGGGCCGGAATGGCACACGTTTTAGTGGGCCGCTCGGTCAAGTGAGCTAGGTGGGGGCCATTTCTTTTTGGCGTCAGACAGACTGATGTATATTTATCTCGAGTTTCAAACAATAAATATCTCGAGTTTCTTTTTTATTTAATTATTTTTCTTTCCTACATACAGGTGTATATTTATTTATCTACTATTTCAAACAATTAACAATAAATAATATTTATATATTATATAAAAGGTCTAGGCCCAGGTTGTGTTTTCAGATAGCCTGTGCAAAAGGTCTATTATTTTTTTTCAAAAAATTATTTTTTTTATTTTTTTTTAAAAATACTTTGCCGACTGTTCTGCTCCCTGGCAGTCGGCAAAGGTTATTTTTTATTTTTTTCTCAGAAATTCTTTGCCGACTGCCATCCTCCCTGGCAGTCGGCAAAGGCTCTTTGCCAAATGCCACTGATGGGAGTCGGCAAAGAATTAATTTTTTTTTTGATTTTCGATCCCAGTTTTTTTTGTGTTGCCTTGCTACAGTAAGTACATGATATATTCAAAGTTTGGGGTCATTTTGATTTATTTTGCTATATTTCATTGATTTTTGTTGTTTCTTTGATTTTTTCCGGCAGCTCTAGATTTGAACTGCAGGTACATGAAATAATGGAATCCGGCGATTTAGAAAATGATATTCATGATGTTTGGAGCATGTTGAGGCCGTGTGCGGGGCCTCGCGTGAAATTTCGACCGTGTTGGTGTCGGAACACGCCGAGGCACGCGCGTGAAAAGTGTTTTTAAATTTTATAAAATCGAAACGGAGTCCGAAAATGACGAAACTTGACGACGTGTCTTGCCATCGCATGCGGAGGCTGTGGTAAAAATTTGAGAAAGTTTCAAGCAAGTGGCGACGTCGGGTGGCTAAAACCTGGACATCTCCAAATGTGATAACAAGTTAGCCACCCGACGTTAGTCCAGGTTTTAGCCACCCGACGTCGCCACTTGCTCGAAACTTTCTCAAATTTTTACCACAGCCTCCGCATGCGATGGCAAGACACGTCATCAAGTTTCGTCATTTTCGGACTCCGTTTCGATTTTATAAAATTTAAAAACACTTTTCACGCGCGTGCCTCGACGTGTTCCGACACCAACACTGTCGAAATTTCACGCGAGGCCCCGCACACGGCCTCAACATGCTCCAAACATCATGAATATCATTTTCTAAATTGCCGGATTCCATTATTTCATGTACCTGCAGTTCAAATCTAGAGCTGTCGGAAAAAATCAAAGAAACAGCAAAAATCAATGAAATATAGCAAAATAAATCAAAATGACCCCAAACTTGGAATATATCATGTACTTACTGTAGCAAGGCAACACAAAAAAACTGGGATCGAAAATCAAAAAAAATAATTCTTTGCCGACTGCCATCAGTGGCAGTTGGCAAAGAGCCTTTGCCGACTGCCAGGGAGGATGGCAGTCGGCAAAGCCTGCACCTTTGCCGACTGCTGACGGAGTGGCAGTCGGCAAAGGTGACGGTGTGGATGGCGTCAACCATGGCCTGCCTTTGCCGACTGCAATTCTTTGCCAACTGCCTGGCAGTCGGCAAAGCCAGGCAGTCAGCAAATCTTGCTTTGCCGACTGCAGGAAATTCCAGTTGGCAAAGGGACCTCTTTGCCGAGTGTCGAAAAAAACAGTTGGCAAAGAAAATTACAGTCGGCAAAGAGCCAGTTTTCTGTAGTGGTAGGCGCCAGATGGAGTGGCACGGCCAAAGCTGAAGTTGCTCCACCTGTCGACGTCCCTGCCGACGGTGAATGCACGCCGGGCCGCCGGATCGACAATCATGGCGCCGAGCCGCATCCTGTCAACGCAGATGAGGTCCAGGCAGGTCGGTGCCAGCATTGCGCTCTCCTTGACCTCGAACACCCTCAGGACGTCGCCGTGCGTGTCCAGCACCCGCAGCTCGTGGTCCGGCCCCCATCCGAACACGCCGACGATGAGAGGGCCGGCGTGGGATCTCTGCGCGGCGACGAAGCCCGGGTCAGAGATTAGGGTGCGCCACGCCTTGGACACGCACCGGAACCGGCACAGGGCTTTCAGCGGCAGCCTCACTAGCACGTCGAAGATGATATCCTCTGGCAGCGACACGCAAACGCCATCGTCGGAGATACTCCGGCAACGACAGCTTTGTATGACTTTCATTGTTTGTTACGGCCTCCTATTATATATTATTAGATTTATATAATGTGGGAGATACTCCATATATATGAACAGTCCGGTTCTGTTGTGGATCCAATCCAATCACGAATCATCCAATAAACACGGCAACCGACTGACCGATGCTGACGTACGTCGTAGCGCAATCAGATGAGATTACCTAATGCGAAAGAAAATCTGTTGCACTTGAATTATCTCAATATCTATCTATATCTGTGTATGTGTCTTCTGTAGTAAATACTCCCTCCGTCATGAAAAATAAGATAGAGAAATTTAGGATAGTTTATGGGGTAACGCAAATGATGCATGTAACCCTTCCTTAACATTAGAGAAATTTGACACGGTAGGTTCGGCTCTCCTGGCAGAAGCAGAGGCAGTCAGGGATGGAGTGCGGTTAATACCAGAAGGTACACAAGTAAAGATCGTTGTTGAATCGGACTCTTTGGAGCTGGTTTCTCTATGGCAAAATAGAAGAAACCAACGATCAGAGATTGCTACAATCATCGACGATGTCCAAGAGCTAGTGTCGGTCTTCAGTTCTTTTGAAATTCGCCATGTTAGTAGAATGGCAAACTTTTGCGGCTCATCTCTGCGCGCAGCATGCTTCCTCCTCTTTGCAGTCTTATGTATGGTCTGATCCTCCTAGCTTCTTGCAGCGTTGCCTGCTTTCAGATTGTAATGACTATTTGAGTACGTAATGAAGCATTTGTTCCCCAACAAAAAACAATAGAGAAATTTTGCACTTACTATATTTTGAATCTGGCGGTAGACGCTAATGGCAAGTATGGATGTGATTGAGATATTGGGAGAGTTAAGTCATCGATAATACCTTATAATTTGCATAAGATTTTGAATGCTTTAATATCGTATATTTCCGGATAGAGGGAGCAATATTAAATAGCCAAAACTTTATGACCCTTTTTTTCATCCACGTCCCATTTTTTTTAGTTCATCCATCTTTCACGGAATATTAAATGGCCAAAACTTAGAGCATCTCCAAGAGTTTCTTGAACTCAATGCTAATGTTGATTTTGTTTGCAAGACTGAAAAAACTGCTCCCCAACAACTCCCTATGTCTACTCCCAATCATAGCGCACATGAAAAAATCAACCTGTTATGTTCAAAAAAAATCAACCTGTTGCATGTACCCATCGGTCAATCTAAAGGAGGATTATGGAAGGACATGGGAGAGAATAAAGAGTCGAACAAGGTTACTTATGTAAATGTACAAGAGAGAGAAAAATTATAGTAGTGGTTATGATGATTTAGAAATAGTTAGGGATTCTTGACACAAAAATATCTTCTATATTTAAAAACGAGATTTTGGAAACCATTGGAGGAACCAATAAATGTGCTCCCAACCTTTTTTTAGCCACATTAAAAATTCATTGATTTTCCAATTGTTTTTCTTTGAACTATTGGAGATGCTCTTATGTCCCTTTTTTCATCCACATCTCATTTTTTAGTTCGCCATCCATCGCTCATGGGGTTTCTCATAAATATCAAAAATAAGTAATAAAAATATAATATTACGGTTCTTTTAGCCCTCCTCTAAAAATCAAAGATTTCCATCACCAATCAGTTTATATTGTTCTAATAAGAAACAAAACGTACTTTTATTAAAACCTTGATCAATCAATGCTCCAACTAATTAATTGATCAACTAAAATCTTGAGCACTTTGTCTAAATAAATGTATCTCTATAATCCTTGACAAGGACTACCATGTAGAATATCGAGAGAGGTCTCATGTCATAATCATCGGACGATAGCCACGATGACAGGGCCGGTGTGGGATTTCTGCGCGACGACAAACGCCGGATCGGAGATGAGGGCGCGCCATGCCATCGACAAGCACTAGAACTTAATTTGTTTTTTAATATTATGGATATTAAATGGATGTATCCGAACTTGATTTTTAATATTTTTTGTATCTAATTTCATATCTGAATTCATTAGAAATATGGAATATCCGATATTTATATGTATCCGTGAAGAACAAAGTAAAATAAATCTATCTAATTTTAATATTAATTTTACATTATTAATGATACATAAAGATTAAATCAGTTTTAGTACTTTTCAAATTTCGTTTAAACCATAAAGTCATTCTAGTATTTTAATATTTTTGTGCACCGATATAAATTATTTATGTCATTTATATATTTTATAATTTAATGATTAATATTATATAAATGAAATTGATTAATTGATATATCCTAATATATTAAATATTATTCTTCGTGGGCTATTCTTGTCTACATTGTATACCCACATACTTTAAACTCTACTTGTATAATAATTTTGTAATTACAAAAACATGGATAAAACGAAATGGCTACTATACTTGTTGCTTACAATTACTATTTGAATTTCTTCACTTGATCTGTCATTCATTAAATATTATCCATTATAATTTAGTTCACTTTTATATTGGAGATTATTAGCAGTGCATTTTGATTTTGTTTCACTTTGTTTATTGATGAACTTAGTGGTAAAATTCTATTCGTGACTTTATGTATGTTCAATTTAACATATGCCCTTTGAGTTGAATTGATTAAGTATCCGAATGGAAATCCGAATCCGAGACATCCATTTTGTATTCATATTCAAAATTATTTATAGCCGTATTCGAATTCAGATCAAAATATGGTATCAAGTGCATCCGATTTCATATGAATCTGATCTGTTTCCATCCCTATCTCCCGGCATTATTTTTTAATGTTTTCTACAACCCAATTATGAATTCTAAAGAATCATCCTTGGGGCGCACCACTAGAAATGTTTGAATTCTAAAGAATCAAATTGAACTTTTTGTATAATAGTTTGTGTTGTAGTTAATCTTGCCAAACGACACACAAGTTTATTTATTTCTCCATGCACATATAGATAGCACAAGATTTTCAAACCTGTCTTAGAAGTAAAAAATACACTGAAGTGGCATTTTAGCATTAGCATCAAACAAAAAACCTTCTATAATCATATTCATATCACTTGTTAGTGTGATTAACTGAGGCGGTCATAGCACCCGCCCCCAAAGACTGATTAACAGTTACCCTTTGCCGGAGGTGCACGCCATGCCCGCATTCGTAAACCCAAAATGACCGCCTCCCATAATTTTTACAGCAGCAGTGTAATAAAACTGAAGTGGCAATTTAGAATGAAACAAAAGGCCTTCAGCTATAATCATATCACTTGTTAGGCAATTCTGTGTTACATTTTCCAAAGAACCTGTTACAGAACTATACATGGCCAAATGGGCTGTACAGGCACGACACGACATTGGCACGGCGAGGCATGGCATGTCGGGGGATGGCCCGACGGGGCACGGCGGTGCTGCCGTGCCAGCATCCTGGTCCAGGAACGGCACTATAGGCTATTAGCCATGCCGTGCCGTGCTGCTAGCACGACAGCCCATGCTTGCCCGTGCCGGCCGGCAGCTGCACCACGCGCCCGAGGTCGCCGCGCCGCCACTGCGCTGTCATCCTGCCGCATCGTGTCGAGGCCGTCTTGTCGCTGTGCCATGCGCCGCTGCCACGCCTTGTGCAAGGCATCGCGCCGCTGTTGTTGCAGCCACTGCCGCCGCACGAGGCCGTCGTTGCTGTTCTGCCGCTGCGCGAGGCCGCAGCCGCCGCTCCTGAGGCTGATGCCAAGGCCGAGTACCCGTGCGTGTGAGGCTGCGCTGCAACACCCGAGGCCAGGGCCGCGCACCCGGAGAGACCGCGCACTGGAGGCGTTGGGGTCACTGGGAAAGAAAGAAAGAAAGAGTAGAGGAGCGGCGGACGGAGGGAGCAGGGACCTGGAATCTAGGATATCTAGGGTTCAAACGTGTTTATATACTCTATGTATTGTATCGAATGGTGGTCATTCACTCAAAGAGGATCCAACGTCTAGGAATGATCGAGCTGTCACCGTGCTAGCCCATTATTCGTGCCGTGCCCAGGTTGGCACTATGGGCCGCTATGCAGGCCCAGGCATGGCACTACCACCGGGCCATGTCAGGCACGGGCACGTTGTAAGACGGGCCGTGCCGTGTCTGGGCCGTGCTTATCAGTGCTGTGCCTGGGCCGGCCCATCGTGCTCGGCCCAGCTGGCCAAGTATATACAGAACTGAAACGCTTGCTACAATGTAGCAACAATTGTGCCTGAACTTCGCTTGCTACACCTTTTATGACTCAATAGCTGTATGCCCCTGTCGTTGGATTTGGTATATATACTCTATAATGGTTCCATTGCAAACTTCCAATACTGACACAGCAAACCATAGTTAAATTTTTTACAGTGGGAAACAAGTATAGAAACAATGTAACCAGTGGCTCGAAATTAGTACAAGACAGTAGTAGTAGGCTTATCATATGACATATAAACATCTAAAGCAGTAAATAAAGCAATGTATATTTACATATGAAGAGGTGTGATCTATTAGAAGCCGGCTAGTAAGAGTCTGAACAGCAGAGCCAATTGGCTTTATATATATTTCTGCAGTTATTCGTCAAGTAGATAGGAGGTTCCCTGTATAAAAGTTCATTCTACCAGTGAATCCCTCTGGCATCTCCATGATATCCATTAAGGCCTTCGTGCTAGAGTTGAAGAACTGAAGGACATACCGAGAGCGACCCGTGTTCAACAATAATATTCTTCCATCATCCAAGACATCCAATGGCTTAATATATAAACACTCTTCAGGCAACCGTATCATATACACCTTGACCCATGCACTCTTCTTATAATCGATCAAGTGCCATATGTTTGGCATAGGGGCCGAGATAAATTTTTTTTGCAGGGTAGGGGCCGAAATAATTGGTGCCTTGTATGTTATGAACCATACACAAGGTCCCCTTGAGCTCCGTTAGAGCAATGCGACATTCGTTTTGCTCCACCTCGAACCCCATCGGCGGGCCATTGATCGTCTCCATCCAAACTTCCCTTTCGAGGTTGAAGGCGGCTATGCGGTTCCAACCTGGAATTCTTGGATAAGTATCGTAAGGCATGAAGTAGAGGACGCCATTGATTGTGGCCTTGTGTTCGGAGGAAAAGCTGGTAACCAAAGGGGGTGGCGCCCTTTGCCTCCATGTTGGCTCTGCTGCATCACCGTCCGTGATCGTAGCCACGTCGCAGCCCCCTGCGATAGGACCTATCGGTTGGTGGAGACGCAGGACCTTGTACGCTCCGGAGGGAGTGGCGCGGCCGAAGCTGGAGTGGCTCCAGGTCGAGTCATAGTTCCTGCCGATGGTAAACGGACGCCTGGCCGCCGGATCCACGATCATGGCGCCGCGCCGCATCCTGTGGACGCAGATGCGACGGCCGAGGCCCGAGCTGCGTGGGCGCCAGCAATGCGCTGTCCATGGCCTGGAACACCCTCATAAGGACGTTGCCGTGCATGTCCAGCACCCGGAGCTCGAAGTCCTGCCTGGATCGATCCGAACACGGCGACGATGAGACGGCCGGCGTGGGATCTCTGCGCGGCGACAAAGGCCGGGTCACAGATGAGGTCGCGCCAGGCCCTGGACACGCACCGGAACTGGCACAGAGCATTCGCCGGCAGCCTGACCAGCACGTCGAAGATGATGTCCACCGGCAGCGACACGCCGTCGTCGTCGTGCTTCCTGCTTCGTTTCGCTTCCATTGTTTGTTCCGGCCTCCTGTTATTAGATTAGGGTTATGTAATGTCGGACATACTCCCTATATATGAACAGTCCTCCAATGTAATCGCAAATCTTCCAACAAACACAGCAACCGACTGACCGATGGTGCCGTACTCGAATCAGACTACCAAACAGCTAACAAAAATCTCCTGTACGAAGCGTGTGTAAGTATATCACAGGACAGGATGTGATTCTAAAATAGTGCTAAGTCTGACGGTCTTACATTTAACTAATTTTATGCTATATAAAGATATATATTAATATTTATCATACTAAATAAGTATCATTAGGAAATATGCCCTTGCGTTGCAACGGAAAAATCAGACCATACACGTTATTGTTAGGTAATATGCTTGTTTTACAAATATTTAAAATAGTTCTCTAAAAGTTATAGATTTAAATAGATACCTTAGTTTTTAAAAAAACATTTCTTGTATGCAGCCCAACAGTTTAAATTAACTACAATAAATAAATAATAAAAAACAATTTTAGGAACAAGAGTGAATTATTTGTGTGTCATCCTAAGGTTATAGACTCGGCAACACCAATAGTTAAGCAGTTCTTGCAATTCTCCTATTTGTGTGTTAGTATATACTGTATATGAATTATTTGTTATATTTAAAGCTAGAGTATTGTTGGCTATACATATGTAGAAAAATATGTATTACCGGGAGAAATTACCTTTTTGTGGTGGTAGAATCCATGTGATAACACATGTAATAGCCTAGAAGCCCATGCTTTTATTATTTCTCGAGAATGCCTAAGAGAAGTTCGGAAAGAATCATCATCAAAGATAAACATAATTAGCAATAGCATAATACTGAAAATACATAACCTAGATGAAACGATGTAATTGGTGAAACATACAAAACAATAACTGTGCAGCCTCCTAGTACAATTTTCTGTATGTCCAGCAGATAGCTTCTTAACTCTTGGTGGCTTCTTGTATGCGCTTAGCAACATTCACCAACACGTAGGATTTCATGTGAGCACCGGAACCGCGGCCACGCCTCGCCGCATGGGCACACAGATGTCATGCACTATTGCGCTGTGACCAGCAGCCTGGTAGTTGCGCCTCCACCGGCCACCGCTCTTCCCCGTCCGCACCGCTGCCACCCATCACGGTGCTCGCATGCATGATTTCAGTCGCCCCCACAGCCACGGCCCCTTGAGACCGCCAGCCGCAGACGACGTTTCTGCCGTGAAGCCTCTCGTGCAGGTTGCTGCGCGTTCATAGCATACTCTGACAACACCTTATCTGCACGTAATGAAGAGAAGAAAAAATATGTGCTAGCTTGTATTGTATCTACGTCGTGGATCGAGGACCTCGCCTTGCCGCTACACGCGATCCAGTTCGCCGCCCAGGCGGCCCAGCCCTCGCTGCTCACTGCGTGCCCATGCACGAGGTGCCACATAGTCACCCGCTCGGCCGCTCCGCACTGGCTGTCCTTCGCAATGCCGCGCACGCACACCGGCCTTCACCCGCCACATGCCGCTGTTGCCCTATGCTCATTCGACCTACGCTCGTCGGCCTCGGCGAAACCATGTGCGAGTCATCACTGGCTCGTCTGCTCCCGCGCTCCAACCTTCGCAACGCTGCGGCTAGCGGGACTGGTGAGCCCATACGTTTTCTTTGTGGAATGAAATAATATGTTGAAACCCGACCATCCTTGATGCACACTCCCCATTTCCACAGACACCCCGACACGGACTCGACATGCCATAGTTCACGTAAGTTTAGCCCGAAATAAAACCGATATAGGGTTGGATGAAAATTAAAAGTTGGCAAGAAATTTTGCCGTTACCTGACTTGAATCTTGCGGAAGAAACGTGGGGACATTTTATTATTTTGTTTATAGAAATAGAAAAGTTAAAAAAATCAACGAAAAAATGTTTTCTCTTCAGATCATGTGTTGTAATGGAATATATGTATATTGCGTCATCAATTCCAATACATTTAGAAATCGGATTCTACAGCGTGGTTGGACGTGCAGAATTCAAACTTGTATATCATGACTCGTGAGTTTGAGTAACACATGAGACAATAAATGAATTAGGAGCCTGTTTAGTTGGTGAAAAGGTCCAAAAAAAAAGTTTGTACAGTAACTGTCATATCGAATCTGTGGACGCATGCATGGAGCATTAAATGTAGGTAAAAAATAACTAATTGCTGCCCGCCTCCGAAAATAATTCCTAAACGCCTCGCAAAAGATTTTTTGTAGTAGTGTTTACTGCCAATTTTGGATCTATGATGCTGTTTGTTTGTGAGATATGAAGTGGAATAGTTCGATATGGGGGACTAGGCCGTTCATCCAAAACGAGAGGCTATCCACTAACAAATGGTAAGGCCTACAAACAAAATTAGGTGGTTCTCATGAAGCTAACCTGTGAAGTACTATTCACATAATATAATGCTCTTTCGCAATCTTGTGTCAAATATTTTTACTATTAAATAAACTTAAATGAAAAGGTTTGAAATTTTGTCAAGCTCAAAAACTTTGGTGCAGGATGTGACTCCATCTGATTCTGAGATTATTTATAAATTTTAAAAAATTAATCTCAAAACATATGAATTTGCAAAAACTTGTACTTTACTCCTTCTGATTGGCTCAGCTTGTCAAGGAGATATAAAACTTGTACATGACTCCTCTTTAAAGATCATCTAGGTGTTGACACCAAAAATCAACACATGGAGTCACCACTGACTGATTGCTTCATTTTCGTAGAAACGTCACTACTAGTTTTCAAGCAAACTAGTAAAGGGATAATTTCAATTATGTCGAAGAACCTGTTTTACAGGCAAGAACAGCAAAGGATACTCCGATTCGCTGGAGCGCGCAGCTTGTTTGCACGAAGCTAGCAAAGCATAGCTACTGACGTAGATGTGAAAAATAAACGTAGAAAGTAAATGAACAGAATAGTATAAAAGTTTTGTTTTTGGACGATGTTGGTTGTTCCTCTACCGGCCTTAACCCTATATATATATATAGGTGATCTGGACTTTGATCTCTACGCACGAGTATGGACTCCTATTCCTCAGCATCTCCTTGGTGCATGCCGCCATTCGCAGGACGTTGCTTGGTCTTCCATCGCTATCTTCCAGCGGACGTACTTGGTCTTTCCATTTGCTATTTTCAAGTACACGTGCTTGGTCTTTTCATCTCCTATTTTCCAGCGCAAATCCTAATCCAAGCCGCCACGACCAGAACGTGGCTCACCATTCCTGCACCTGCATGTCTTCTTGATTGTTGCCGCACGCACCGGTTGTTAGATCTCGCCTTCATATGACTACAATATACAAGTTTTTGTTGCATGCACATAGCTGCACTTTCGACAAAGAATTAAACAATGTAGGAGCTATGAATGTCTCACAAACTGCCACGTATGAGCGATGATTAACATTGAACTTAACCGGCTTTGTCTCCTTAATTTACTACTAATCACCAGCCATGAGTAATATTATATTTAACCAGCTTCTTGTGTTAACCAAACTCGTGCATAAGCCCAATATATCCATGCTTTAGTCATTACTAGCAAACATGCCCATGCGTTGCAACAGAAAAAATGTTACCAAATGTTTATTTAAAACATGGTTGAGAATGTTACCTATATTTTTTTCTTTTCTATAAAATTTAAAATTTATAATTCATTTTTCAATGACAATGACATCCACAACATAAGTTCACATTCAGAATGACAATAATATGACAGTATAATATTAAATCTGCAAAGAATTAAAAAAAAACTTCATGAGTGAAGTCATTTCTTTTGCTTCAGCTCCACAAGCGTTGCTTCAGCTCCACAAGCAGCTCTATCCTCTGAAGCTGGAGTTGTTTTTACACTCCATTTGACAAAATAGCTCCAATTAGACAAAATATTTCCTAAACTATAAAATGACTATTACGCCCTTCTCTTTCCCTTCTATTTGTCCATCTCCTTCTCTGGTGGCCTCTATCTCGCCCGGTGCCCACACTCCGCTCTAGCTTGCCATTAATCACGCTCACCGATGTTGGCAGCCTTCGCGCCCTCCCAGATGGCCACACTCACAATGCTGCCCGCCCAGCGTGCTCCCTCCCTATTGTTTGGCTAGTCCGCGCAGGCCGTGCCCAGGTGGCACACGCCCTGGCGGCCACATCCTGGTGGCAGTGTGTCCCGAACTGCACCGCGGTAGCCTAGCGCGCAGGGCAAACCTGACATCATCGTACAGTGGGGTCTATGAGCATGGGTTGGAGACAGGTGAAGCCACTATTTTCAGCTCTATCCCACCCAAACCTATGTGAGAGCTAGTTTGGGGGCTCTCTAGGTGAAGCCTTTTGGTTTTACCTTGTTTGACACAAAATGACTCCAAACAACTTCTGAAGCCGGTGCAGAAGCCGTGTAAAATGGGGCCTTGCTTGTAATATATCATGATTTTAATTTTCATATCTCTATGTGTTGGTAGAGTTAGATATCGAGTTTTCTTATTTCTTTTGAGAACCCATAAAAATACATAATTTTGATATCCAATTAAAGTAAACGAGAAGTTAATTGTTGTTGGAGACCTCTCTCTCAGTTTTCATATGGCAGCATTCATCGAGGATTAACTGGTGTATGTCTACAACTTGGAGATACATTAATTTTGATTAGATTAGATGACAAACTGATGAAGATTTTTATTCATGATTTGATTAGTTGGACCATCAGTTGATCCAGGCTCTAATAATAAATAAGTTTTATTTATAATCTTCTTCTACAACTTGCAACTTAGTGGTGGAATATTTATTTATTTATTAAGGGTTATAGAAGGGTCCAGAGTTCTTTTTTTTCAGAAAATCATCATATTACTGATTCGTCACAGCATCCCAAGTAGTATGATAACTACTGGGCAACTTACAATCAACTGTAGCAAATTCATGCGCTACACGATTACAGGTTCACGGCCATGCGAGAACTCTAAATCATAAAAACTCAGAAGCTAACATATGCTTGATATCAGTGATGACACCGCCCATATAGCAGATAGGCGGTATTCTTCGCTCTCCAACTCAACCTTCACTAAAGAGGCATCCGTTTCCACAATAATGTTTGAGATCCCCAAAGATGACAGCATTCTCAAAGCCACTGCACACCCCAGCAGGTCCACATGGAAGGCGCTCTGGAGGTGGTCTTCTCTTCCCGCTCCCGCTTTAATCACTGCAGATTCATCCCCGAGGACATAGCCCCAGCCACCGTCAGTACTGCTGCTATAGAAAGCACCATTTGAATTTAGTTTGATTTCGCCCTGACCTGGCTTTTTCTGGTACGTAGTCTGAAGATTTTCCGGCAACAGACGCTCTTTCTGTGCAGGCTTCAAATGATCGGCCTGGGCAGCTGTCACATAGGCAACTTCAAAAGCCGTTCTCCGTCAGAGTTTTGGAACTGTGTCAACGGGACATAAAACACAAATAGAGCACAGACATGTTACCGTGGAAAGTGGCACGGAAAGGGAACACTGCCGTGTTACCAAAAAGAAGGCATAGGGACATCACGAGCAGGAGACGGAAACAGGACAGTATAATTAGGTTGGACGAAAAATTATTAGCGCCAAAAATTTTGCCTATGTGAGATTGAGTCACGGACGATTATATCTTACGCCTTAGTCATGGACGATTACATCTTATATCTTATAGGTGGAAAAAATCATGGCGGAAATTTTTGCTCTTTATTATTAGGTATAGATAGATATAGATTTCTCATTAGACTTATCGACCATTAGTAAGTAGCTGCCCGACCAGCCGATTAAACATTTTTAGTAAAGCATAAGAGCTTTTATGTATCAAATTTGATAACTAAGCCAAATTAAATGTAATTTTGACTAATCCGGCCAAATAAACTATAAGAAGGTGTCAAATTTGGTTGTCAACACTAGGGGCATAAAACACACCTTATATCATAGTTGTAGTGCTCCACATATATAAAACTTTATGGTCGAATTTTTTCATTTGAGACTATTTGGTCCCCCAATTAATACATTATTCATAGAAGTTGACACAATAGATTAGTTGATTGTGTTGTCATGGGTTTAAATCCTAGGTATGTATGTGCACTTATTTTGCCAGAAAAATTCATGTGGTTAGCTGGTGGGTTTCTACCATCATTAAAAAAATTTGCTATTTTTTATAAACAACTTTTATTTCTAAGAAGTGATAATTTTACGGCAGATCACATTACTAACCGTTCATATAATGTTTGTGACCAACTCTAAAAAGTCATGCAGCTGCAAAAAGCGCTTCCAGAAATCAAATCCGATCGTTTCCAAAAAGTAGTGAATTCAACAGGCCAAACAGCGATTATTTATTTCTCCTTGTGCATATATGTAGTGTAGGACAATCTTTTAAACCATGTTTTCGATGTGACCAGTATTTAAACATGTTTCCAAAGTGAAATTCAACAACCCATGAGCACGAATTATGCTTTATGCCCAAAGCCTTTATGTAATACACTAAGTGCTTATTTGGCTGCACTACAATCCACCCCAATCAATCCATGTAGATTGGGGTTCATCCAAACTATCGTCAAGTGGCATTTTAGCATCAAACAATAGAGTTTCAGCTATCACAGAACTGAAACTTTATGGTAGCTACTCTACTGAATAATGATTTCCATTGCAAACACAAATATTGTACCTCAGCTGCATTACGAATCGTTTGAATGGAAGTTTTCCAGATGCATCCGCTATTCAGCTTAGCTTCCAAGATCGACCCACCAGCAAACTCTAGTTAATTAAATTGTTCTAAAGTCAGAGACAAGTATAGACAGAATGTAACCAATGGCAAAAAATGGACTGGAAATTGCAAGACACAGTAGGTTTATATGGCATAAATATCTAAACCACTAAAGCAATATAAAAATTGCTTTTGAAGACATGAGATCTACCAAAGGCGTGCTAGCAAGAGTCTCACAGCAGAGCCAAATTGGCTTTATTATATATAATATTTCCACAATTGTTCGTCAAGAAGATAGGAGACTCCCGGTGTATAAGGTCATTGTACCACCACCACTTAATCCCTCACTTAATCCCTCTGCCATCTCCTTGATATCCGTAAAAGCCTCTGTGCTGGGGTTAAAGAACTGAAGGACATACGGAAACCTACTTCTTCTTTTCAACTTCGACGACAACAACAGTATTCTGCCATCCTCCAAGACATCCAATACCTGAATATGTAAACACTCTGTGGGCATCCGTATCGTGTACGCCTTGACCCATACACTCTTGTTATAATCGGTCAAGCGCCATACGTTGGCATACAGGCGAAGGCCACCTACAGAGTCGGCGTACTTTATGTTGTCAATGTGAACCATACACAAGGCTCCCTTGAGCTCGGTTAGAGCAATGCGCCCTAACTCATGATCCACCTCGGGCCCCAATGGCGGGCCTTTGATCGTCTCCATCCACACTTCGCTCTCGAGGTCAAAACCAGCTACACGGTTCCAAACTGGAGTTGTTGCATATGTCATGTAAGGCATGAAGTAGAGGACGCCATTGACCGTGGCCCTGTGTTTGGAGGAAAAGCAGGTAGTGGGTGGCGGCCTTTGCCTCCATGTCGGCTCTGCACCATCACTACAAGAAATGTCTCGGTTTTTGACGAAATGTTGATGAAACGTGCGTCACAAACCATGTGTCTTATTCCATGATTTGTGACGTTTATATGTTCATGTCACATTGTTTATGACGTTTATATGTTCATAGAATGTCAAAGAACACGTTCACTGACATTCGTTTCGTCACAAATGACGTGACATGAACATATAAATGTCACAAACCATGGAATAAGACGCATGGTTTGTGACGCACGTTTCATCAGCATTTCGTCAAAAACCGAGACATTTCTTGTAGTGCATCGTCCGTGATCGTAGCGACCTCACAGACCGTCGTGGGAGTTTCGTAGAAGCGCAGGACCTTGTAGGCGCCAGATGGAGTGGCACGGCCAAAGCTGAAGTTGCTCCACCTGTCGACGTCCCTGCCGACGGTGAATGCACGCCTGGCCGCCGGATCGACGATCATGGCGCCGAGCCGCATCCTGTCGACGCAGATGAGGTCCAGGCGGGTCGGCGCCAGCATTGCGCTCTCCTTGACCTCGAACACCCTCAGGACGTCGCCGTGCGTGTCCAGCACCCGCAGCTTGTGGTCCCGCCCCCATCCGAACACGCCGACGATGAGAGGGCCGGCGTGGGATCTCTGCGCGGCGACGAAGCCCGGGTCAGAGATTAGGGTGCGCCACGCCTTGGACACGCACCGGAACCGGCACAGGGCTTTCAGCGGCAGCCTCACTAGCACGTCGAAGACGACGTTCTCCGGCAGCGACACGCAGACGCCGTCGTCGTCGGAGATACTCCGGCAACGACAGCTTTGTATGACTTTCATTGTTTTGTTACGGCCTCCTGTTATTAGAGATACTCCGTACTATATATGAACAGTCGGTTCAGTTGTCGATCCAATAAACACGGCAACGGACTGATCGATGCTGACGTCGTACCCCAATCAGATCAGATTACCTATATGCGAACGACAATCTGTTGTACTTGAATTATCTCAATATCTATATATAGATCTATGTATGTGTGCCTTCTTTAATAAATATACTCCCTCCATAACCGAAAATAAGATATCTATATATCTACTATAAAGACAAACCCCACTATGCAATGTATGTGTGCCTTTCCTTGTTTTTTTTTTCCTTTTTTTCATCGAGTTTCCATACGTTTATGTTTTCTTTAGGTTTAAGTCTGTTTGAATTGAAAAAACTCTTGTTCTGATTTTTTATGTTTATATTCTTAACTACCAAATATGGCCGTATATTACAATACAAGAAAAACTATCGAATATTAATTAGAGAAGCTATCGAATATTAATGAGAAATGAGGACAAGAACCATCACAAGATCAAGCTACTCCTATGCTGCACAACGTTGTGTCATGCATTAATACCATACCACAATCAGATCTTCTCCGTGTGTTCCACTCTATCACAGTGGTACTGTCAAGTAGATATGAGCAAATTGAGCCCGACCCGATCCGGCCTGTAGGGCTGACCCGAGCCCGATGGGTTGAAGCCCGCCCATGAACCTTAATAGACTGGGCCTCGTCACAGATCTTGCCCAGAATTTTTTTTCTTGGCCCGAGCCTAGCCAAAAAATACTATTTTTTTACTATTTTACACTATAAATTGTAAGGGCGGCTTGCTCAGGCCCTGGGCCCTGGCCTAAAAAATTAGGTCCAACTAGCCTAATGAGATGGTCATGGACGGGACCTTTTCGGCCCGAATTAACCAAGCTTTTTTCGGCCTGGTCTGTAAAATGCTCATGTCTACTCTCAAGGTTGCCAGCTCGCTCAACCATGGTCGTTAGGCAACGCCCATGCCGCCACAAGAACTATGCCTACTCAGCCACCATTGGGGCCGCACCCGCACAGCATTGTGCCGCCCCACCGTGCTGTAGCGCAGTGCTGATTCAGGTTCGCACTATGGCCACACACAAGCCGCACAAGTTGTACAGCCATGGCTAATGATACTGCACACGTGTTGATGTGGCCGCCACGCACACATGGGTGCCATGCCGCTGTGCAGTACTAGCCTAGATCCACACAATGACCACCACACTTTTGGCGTAGACTGCCTTGCCATGGCTGATAACACCGCGCACACTCATGGCTTGTTGGTTCAAACCACCTTATTGGGACCATTATGCCCCGCACGTGGCTCTATTGTATCGTGTCACTAGCAGCATAATAAATTATAGTTCCCGTTGCAACGCACAGACACGTTTGCTAGTATATCCCTAATTATAAAGAGACAAAATCTCAGGGTCTTTTTTTGGTCCATCCATTTATTTGATCCACCTCTTCCTAACTCCCAACACGAATACTATTCTTCTCCATCTATCTAACATGCCCTCCTAATTTTATAGAACATATGGAAGACTTCTTGGGTTAGGACTCCTGCTCCAAATAAATTATAACATTAAATAACCTAAATAAGAGTAGAGACGACAGAAAAAGCAACTACTGATGAGGACATGACACCATCGGATACGACCATTGATTATAAGGTGTGTTTGTTCCTATATTTGCATAGTGATTTTGGGTACAATTCACTTGGTTCCACATGTATGTATCGCTATTTGAATGTAGGTACAAATATGTCTCAAAGTGCAAGTATCAAAATTGAACTTTCGGTTCGTCGGCAGCCTGACAGTGCTTCATTGTGAAGGTCATAACTCATCCATCTGGAGTGAGATTGAGGTCAATGAGTACTTGATGGAAAGATTATTTGATAAGCTTTCAAATAGATCTGGTCCCACCTCAATATCACATTGGCAAGACCTCTAAATCATTGAGACATTCTGCCGCTATTTCTGTCGGGTGCTACGGCATCGTCGTGAGTTTGTTATTCATACTTGGGACCTAGGCCCAAATAGGAGCACGCCTCAAGAAGATGGAGAACATCTAAGAGATGTATAAGGACATCCTCCTCCTTGGCCACCACCTTAGGAGTCAAGCAAGGGCGTCCAAGCCAAGTTGGAGGCCCAATCCATATCAAGTTCGAGTCTATATCGGACTACAGGACCAGTCTGTAGTAAAATAGACGCCAAGGAAGCATCCGGACTCCGTTTTCAATGATCCACATATGGATGGAAAGATAATTTCATAAGCTAACCAATGACTTTGGTTTCAGGCCCAAATTCCATTGGAGTCAACAGGAATCGTCGAAATAAGTCGATCTCTAGAATCTGTCACGGTCTTTTGGGCCGTTTAGCCCTTGTAATGTGTCAAGACTTCTTAGCGATGTGAGTAGGGGTCCTTGGATGCCCTTAGGCTCTATAATCAGTAGCCACCGCCTATGTTAGGGTTTGTGTTTTGCTTAGATTATTCTGTCCATTGACAGTCACCGTCTATCAGTTTGCGAGACCCCAACTTCTAGTGCTTAATCATTCATCTGCAATTGTCACTTCAATTGAGTTGCGTTTTATCTTGTTCTTGCTTGTGTTTTTCGATTCGCAGCAGGGATTAGCTTTTGTGGCGAGGTCAACCAGATTGTGACACGGTTGATAACCAGAGGAGACGTGGTGCTATGGTTGCAGGGTTCGGGTCTTTATGATCTGGAGCCAGATCAGTGTGTCGCTTCTGACCAAATCGATACTTGAACCTGACGGAAGATCGGGAATCACGTTCCCATCAAATACCGCCAAAAAATATACGATCAGACTATAGAAAACATGGTAGACCCAAAAACGAAAACTACCGACAAAAATCATACGATGGGACTCTGGAAAAAACAAAGGAAAAAATTGGAAGGAAAAAACTCTGTAAAAAATCTAAAAAAATCACTGGTAAACAAAAAGGATTGAACTCATACATAGATTCTAAAAAAACAGTATTAGACTCATACATAGATTCTGGAAAGTACAGATCGGACCAGAGAACAAAAACTCTATCAGAAAAAAGAAAAACTAAAAATCTCCGGTAAAAAAAATGCACTCGACTCCTAACCGTACGCAATACATTATGCTCGCGGCACAAAGGCCGTTGTTAGGCAACAATGATAAAAGGGAAGAGCAGAGGCCTTGGGCTCTAGTGGCTCACCGGTGATGGCTTGATGTGGTCGGCAAGGGCGATGGTGAGTAGGGAGAGGCGCTGGCCAGGAGTCCATCAGCGCGGTGAGGGTAGGGTACCGCAGCTGCTGCTCGATGAGGACGGTGGCCGACGCTCGGTGAGGCAGAGCTGCTCCTAGTCGCAGTCCAGTGCGACGAGGAGGGTGACACGGTGGTGGTGTAGTTGCAGCAGCCTGAGTCGAGGATGGTGAACGACTTGGTGAGCCGAGGCCGGGTCGATGTCGTGGCTGTCACGCTGACTGCCATGACATCGGGCGCGGCGAGGACGTGGCCGCGGGCCTTGCGGGCCACAGAGGAACGGCGTTGATGAGGAAGAGATCCGATGTCCAGGCGTCACGGCTGGGCTCAGAGACGGGGCTTGTCACGGTTGCGTAGACGTCGAGGACGCGCATCGCGGACGCGCTCTCGACGGGGCGGGGACGAAACAGCGAAGCGCGACTGTCTCGGAATGTCGGCGTCGCGACAGGAATGTCGGCGTCGCGGTGGAGGATGGGCTCATGATGGTCGAGGTGTTGCCGGTCGACGTCATGGTGCAGGGCGTGGCGAGATGGGTGCAGAGGCGTGGATCCGAGTGCTCAGCTTGGCGTCGTCAGCGACCTCTAGCAGGACGTCACAGATGTAGCCACAGTCGGAGACGACATCGTAGTCGGGGTCACAGCCAGGGCTTTCCTTGCGGGGTCACGGTGCTCTGGCTCCGGCGCGGTGAAGACGGCGTGGCCGGCTCGGTCCCATGCTCAGTGAGAGGGATCACTGCGTCGCGGTGGAGACTGGCACGTCGCCGAGGCGGTACTGGCCGGCACGGCTTCGGTTGCGGCCAAGCAAGGCGTGGCCATGACCGGCTGCGGCCAGCCGAGCGTGGCAGCGCGATGGCAGCGGCAAAGTGGAGACACGCGGCCCCAGGCAGTGATGTGAGGGAGTGGCGGCTGATGGGGAAGAGAAGTGGAGTGGCTGCGGCGGTTTGGAGGGAGCTCGTGGGAGCGGCGGCCGGCTCCACATGACTTCTGCAAAGAGGTGAGCTTCCTTGCAACAAAAGGAACTAGAGTTTGAGAGGTAATTCCATATCATTAGATGTAATTGCACATCAGCATTCTCTTAAACCATACACAAATCAACATTATACCATAATCCTTCTCTACTTTGTTTCTGGACAATAGGTTCTCTAGGAGCATAGGCTTAGCTCAGGACTATATAATGTGTCTATTGTGACGGACTGGTGACTATATAATTGTTGATTTTTTTTTTGATACAAGCGGACCCACTCATTATCTTGTTCCGTGGGCTCTATAACAATTGCTGCTCATGGTGACAATTTATACTGTATTTTGTTAAAAAAATATAATTTTTAACAGCTGTAATCTCCTTAATTTTCATCAATTGAATAATTTGTCTATTTTTTGCACTATCTCCGAGTATGGTTGCAGTTACTTGGCTATAGATCAAATTTATTTTTTAATGACCTATGCACCAAATATGGATGTGTTCTAAAATTAATAAATCGTTTATTCCTTTTGCACTATCTCTGAGTATGATTGCAATTACCTGGCTATAGATCAAATTCAAATTTTTAATGACCTGTGCAACAAATATGGATGTGTTTTAAAACTAAAATGGTGACTTGATTTCTGCTAGCTTTTACATGATGTAATGGGGGAGGACAATGATGATGAAGAGTTGTAAAAATATGGTCTGATGTTTATGAATTTTTATATAGACACGTGCATGTTCACTAGTATAAAAAAACTTGGCAAAAATTTTGGGTATTCAACTGAATACCCTTGAATACAAGTGGGCCTGCCCCTGCCTCTTGGGTTCCACGATAGTGTCCATCCTCTTCCTTGGTTCGATGTTTGGTGATTCCTATGGTAGCGGATTGGGTTCCGGTGGCCTGTGCCCATCTCTTCTTCCTCAACTCGATCAAGCTTAGAAGGGCGTTGGGGAGGCAGGCCAGCCTGCTGATGGAGATGGTAAGAGGGCGGCTTAGGATCCTGGCGGCGGCAGAGGCAGTCGGGCCAGGTCGGGGCAGGAGCATCCATGGACGGAGCACCCGTGGAAGGAGGGGGAGGGGAAGAAGGTGGCCGTCGCGGGTGCTCTAGGGTTTCGCTGAACGGTGGGCGGTGGGGTGGTGAGTGGATGTACGAGGAAGGGCACGTCGTGGTGAGGACGAGAAGCATGGCAGCGCAGAGAGAGGAGGATATCACGGTGAGGATTGGAGGAGCGGGTTGGGGGGTTGAAGGTGACTTGATGCTTTATCAAAGCGTCATTCTCCTGTGAGAGTGACATACCCTACTTTTTATAAAATTTCTATAAATCTTGTCCTCAAGAATATAGGGATGAAGTTCAAAATATGTGTTGTATGGTGAATAAAATCCTACTTATAATGGATTCAAGAGAGGTATGTTACAAGAACTTCTAGTTCTATTAGGACTTAAGTTGAAAATCCTACTAAAAAGTAGGACTCCTACTTGAATGTATGGCCTTAAAGGGCAATATGTAAACAAGGGTGGAGGCCATATGCGTCAACCAAGACAACATAACGATCTCCTCCAGGATTTGTAAGGACCAATTACTAGGTGCTGGTGGAGTCATACTCGTTGGCCCACCGGCGGCCAACCCCAAGGATGCGGTGCTGCTTCAACGGCGATGAGCGACAAGTGACGGATCTAGCGAGGATCCAGCGACGGAGCGCAAGAAGCAAAAACCCTAGTGCTGGGGAGAGACGAGGGCAAGGAAGACGAGAGCGATGTGTTACCAGCGAGAAGGCATCGTTGAGCATGGATGACGGATGGGAAGCGGTCGCCGTTGCCTCCCCACGCGATGCACCGCGCCGTCGCCTTCCCTCGGGTCGCCAGGATAGAATTTGTATGTCCGAGGGTCCGTCTCCATTACGGGTCGCATCTAACCAAACGGCCCTTCCTGGTCCAACCTGGCGTCGAACTAGGCCATGCCAATCCAGACGGATCAGGTCACGATCTGGGCCGTTCTGGGCCAAAACGAACGAGGCCATAAACATTTCCATATTTTTCCAAAGTGAAATTAAACAAAATGTGAGCACGCTTGTCCACAGCTAGCCTTTACATATAATACACTGAAGTGGTATTTGAGCATCAAACAAAAGGGCTTGTGCTGATTGGTACCTTCTCCTTATTATAAATCAAAGCACTGGGGTAACCGGATCTCTCAAAAAAATCATAAATGTCACTTGTTAGGCAATTCTTAGTTACGTTTCTGAAGAACCTGTCACTGAACTGAAACTTTTGCTACAGTTTAGCCAGCATGTTATCTGAACTTTGCGTTAGCTACTCTATCATCTGATTTGATCCATACTCAGTAAGTTCCACTGCAGACCCAAATATATCGTACCTCATCTGCATTACCATGTAAGTATTGAAGTACATGGAAATTATCCAGATGTATCAGCTGTTCAGCTTAACTTCCAAGAGCGACTAGCAAGAGTTTGCACAGCAGAGCCAAATTGGCTTTATTATATATAATAATATTTCCACAGTTATTCCTCAAGAAGATAGGAGACTCCCGGTGTAAAAGGTCATTATACCACTGAATCCCTCTGCCATCTCCATGATCTCCATAAAAGCCTCCGTGCTAGGGTTATAGTACTGAAGGATAAACCGACTGCAACTGCTATTCAACAATAGTATCCTGCCATCATCCAAGACATCCAATGGCTCAAAATATGAACACTCTGTGGGCAACCAAATCTTGTACGCCTTGACCCATACACCCTTGTTATGATCAATCAAGCGCCATATGTTGGAATAGCGGACATGGCCATCGGCGTGCTGTGTATTGTTAACCATACACAAGGATTCCTTGAGCTCGGTTAGAGCAATCCACCAGTGCTCTTGCTCCTCCAATGGAGGACCATTGATTGTGCCCATCCACACTTCGCTCTCGAGGTCAAAAACAGCTACACGGTTCCAATCTGGAGTTCTTTCATAAATTTTGTAAGATATGAAGTAGAGGACGCCATTGACCGAGGCCTTGTGTGCGGAGGAAAAGGAATGAAACAACTCGGGCATTGGCCTTCGCCTCCATGTCGGCTCTGCACCATCGTCCGTGATCGTAGCAACCTCACAGACCGTTTCATGATTTTCTGAGAAACGCAGGACCTTGTAGGCGCCAGATGTAGCGGCACGGCCAAAGCTGTAGTTGTTCCACCAGATCTCCTGGTCATGCGCATGCCTGCCGACGGTGAACGCACGCCAGGCCGCTGGATCGACGATCGTGGCGCCGAGCGACCTCCTGTCGATGCAGATGAGGTCCAGGCGAGTGGGTGCCACAAATGGGCTGCCCATGCCCTCGAACACCCTCAGGACGTTGCCGTCCATGTCCAGCAGCCGCAGGTCGTAGTCTGTGTCCGGCCAGGATCCAAACATGGCGACGAGGTGCGGACCGGCGTGGGATCTCTGCGCGGTAACGAAGGCTGGTTCGGAGATGAGGGCGCGCCAGGCCCTGGACACGGATCGGAACCGGCACAGGGCTTTCACCGGAAGCCTGACTAGCACGTCGAAGATGACGTCCTCCGGCAGCGACACGCCGTCGACGTCGTCCTCGTGCTTCCTGCTTCGTTTCGCTTCCATCGTTTGTTCCGGCCTCCTGTTATTAGATTAGGTTATGTAATGTCGGCGATATACTCCGTATATATGAACAGTCCGATTCAGTTCTCGATCCAATGCAATCACAAATCTTCCAACCGACTGAGCGATGGTGTCGTACTCGTACACGAAAAGAGTCATAGGAAACGTATCGGAACGTCGCATCATAGGAATCGTATCGGAACGTCGCAGGGCCCCGCGTATCGGAACGTCGCAGGCCCCGCGTCGCTGTCCTTGCGCGACTCGGGCGACTTGCCTCGCTGCTGCCGAAGCAAGCTGCCAGAAACCCGCGCATCTGCAAGGATGGCGCCATGGTGGCGGTGGGCCCAATAAGGTTTTCTCTATCAGTATTTTAAAAATCTCGGTGATATCGGATATATCGAAAATTTATCAGCGATACAAATAAAATTTCAGAAAAAATTTAGACAAAAAATGACTCATTTTGTTCAGGAAAGCACATAGATAATTTATAAACCATTTAACATAAAAACTAATTAAAAACATATTATCTATTGCGTATTTAATGAGGAGGGCGAACCATACGAGTGTGTTGCCATGGTGGCAACTTGAACCTAGAAGAGAATAGGAGAGAAAATAAAGCATTAATTAAGGTTAAAGTATTGGGTGGGCTTTGAAGTCTACTTGGATAGCAAAATTTTAAAATTATGACAATTTCGGACGGTAAAGGAAATATTTCAGACCCAACCGGTAAATGTGATATCTTAGAAATTTCGGATTCTATCGGCCGAGATTTTTTCCCCGCCCATCCTCATTCTCCATGTCAATGCAAGACATGGTGTGACGACCGGTAGAGGACCAGCTGCGACCTCGTGGAGCTACATCGTTGATGGTGTGCCTTCTTCGGATCTGGCGGCCCTGTAGCCGGATCTGGCGAGTCCCGGAGGAGGCAGGCGGCGGAGCGGCGCGATAGACTGGGTTGGCGCAAAGCTTCAGGGCGTCAGGCCGCACAGAAGAAGAAGAAGAAAACATAGCCGCGCACGCCCCCACACGCACGGAAAGAAGTGGATCGAACCCGTCTTGGCCCTTGCACGCACAGGATCCGCCCCCTCTCCTGACCTCGCCAGCCCCCAGCACCTTCGCCCGCCGCCGGCTCGCCCCCACAGCCCAGCCTCAGCTTGCCACCCTCCCTTTGCCGCTGCAACAAAAGAAAAAAAAAGCTATTGCAACATCCAAAGAACATCTACTGCAACAAACACAGATATGAACTGCAACATCAAAAAAATGTCTATTGCAATATTCAAAACATCCGCTGCAACATGGGGAGACATCTCTGTTGCAACAATGAAAAAAACTAATGCAACATCTCAAGCACTACTAGTGCAACATCGAAAAAAAATCTGCTGCAACAACCAAAGAAAGCTTTTGCAACATCTCAAGCACTACTATTGCAACATTAGAAAACGCCTGTTGCAACAACAAAAAAAATAGCATTGCAACATTCCAAATCATCTGTTGCAATATTGAAAAAGAACCATTCCAACAACGATGAGAGCTGAACCTCGAGAGTTCGCCGGAATCCTAGCCTACTGCAAACATCAACTAAAATCTACCACAACATCTAGAGAAAACCATTGCAACACAGTGAGAGTAGAACCTTGAGAGGTCACGTGGAACCCTAGCTTACTGTAACATCAACTAAACACTATGGCAACATTCGGAGAAATCCATTGCATCATGGTGAGAGCTGAACCCCCGAGAGTTCGCCGAAACCCTAGCCGCCACCACATCCCATAGATCAAGAGGGAGGAGTAGGGGAGGAGGAGGAGGGGCAGGAGGAGGGTGAGGAGGAGAAGGCCCCAGATGAACCCCTCCCCCTGCCACCTACCTCGTCGGAGCCGCACCATCGTCCTCGCTCTGGATGCATGGAGGTAAGAGAGCGAGGGAGAGAGAGCAGGGAGGGAGGGAGGGAGCCGCGCTGCAACATGCGTTGTTGCCCCCCACTCTGATGGCATAGAGGGCGCGGAGGTCGCAACGGGGGAAGGGGGTAGGGAGGGAGGGAGGGAGGGAGGGGCGGCTCGCCGGCCGCGCAGCAGGAGGGCACGCAGGGAGGAGGCGCGCGGGTGTGGGCACAGGAGCAGCGTGTGTGCGAGCACGGAGCGACAAAGAAAGCGAGAGCGCGTGGAGGGAGGGGAGGCGTGGGAGGAAGAAGGGGGAGCAGCGAGCGGTTTGGTCGAGTGAAGGAGGAGCAGCGAGCGGAAAAGGATAAGACCGAGCGACGGTCCAGTCGCGCTGCAACATGCGTCGGATGGATCGGATGTAAGAGTCTAAGCATTACCGTACTTTTTTATGCCTCTTTCTCCATATTCCTTTTACAGTCCGCATTCCATAACGACATGAGCGCCGGGCAGCACTGCACTGGGACGTTGCCGTCTCTGCCGTTGTGCCGCCTGAGGCCCGTGTAGTTCCAGTTGAGTGCCTCCCATGAGGCACACCTGCGCCACGTACGCGCGCTCCAGCTCCGGGTACGTGTCCCGCAGCCCGATGGGCTTAGGCCGTGTAAAATGCAGAGGTTCCTGTAGAAACGCTTGAAAGGAGAGAAGAAATATGTCAGCAAACGTCTGTCAACGTGCTGAACGTACAATGGAAAAACGCTTGCAACCGTTCAGAAATTGTCGATCCCTGCTTTCAAGGTCTGGAGTACCATCAATCAAATCCTGGAACTTATGCAACTACCGTCCGTTGATGTTGTTGCATCGTTATCTCGAGCGCCCGGCTCCTGGGGATCGCGGGTGACTCGGTCCTGGCGTCGCAGCCTCGCAGAGCGGTGACTCCGTACGCGAGCGCCTCAATCTATCCGAGCTGGACTGCACGGTGGGCAATTAACTAATTAACCGCCCATAACAGCCCTGTATTGTACAGGGGCGGTCGTTTTTGGCGTCAGCTTGTGCACGATCCGCTCCGACATGGAACGCGGCCGGTAATAGATGGACCGGAACGACTCTTCATGAACAAACTCATGCAAATAGATTAGTAGAGCTCACATGTCGACAAAACCATTGCAGATTATAGGATGAGTACAAATCGATCGAATACACCTTGATGAGAGTTCGACGACGTAAGCATTTCCTCTGCTATGCCCACTGACAGATTCCCCTCCCTGCATGGCAATATCTCTGACTGATTTCCCACCCTGCATGGCAATATCTCTGGCGCTCTCGCCCCCGTGCAGGCAACTGGGCGTTGCAGAGCCAGGGACAATTTTTTTTTGAGGAAGAGCCTGTTTAGTTCCTAAAAAGTGAACCCAAAAAGTGCTACAGTACGTGTCACATCAAATCTTGCGGCATATACATGGAGTACTAAATGTAGATGAAAGAAAAAAACTCATTACACAGTTTAGTTGTAAATCACGAGACAAATATTTTGAGCCTAATTAGTCCATGAATGGACACAAATTGTTAAATAAAACAAAAAATGCTACAGTAGCCGAACCCAAACATTTTCACCAACTAAACAAGCCCGAAGAACAGGAAGGGGCGCACCCGACTCAGCCACTCGGCCTCGCTGACCGTGCAGTCTTGGGAAACGTGAACGACAAGTTTCAATTCGCCACGGCCATACGGCCCATGGACGGGAATGAAGGTGGCAGGTGGAGCTCGCGACCCTGGCGGCAAACAGGAAACGAGCAACCTGGCGCACACGGATCCTGACCGGGGGGCGGTGAGGTGGAAGGACAGGGTGTTCCCAACTTGTAAGCAGTCGAGCTCCAAGGGGAGCTGCAGGGTCACCCAGATGGTCGCCGGGGAGGGAAGCCGGACACCGAGGAAGGTGGTGGCGGCATTGGAGTGCAAGTCACGGAGTAGAAGGTCTTGGAAGAGGGAGCCTGATCTGGGAAGCGGTGCCGGGATGCGTACCTGGTTGGCCGGCAGCAGTCGCGAGGGGGGCGGGGGGTCGCGCTGCTTGGTGGGCGGCGTCTCGAGGCACCACGCCGGTGGCTGAGGTAGCAAGTTGCTCGAGGGTATGGGTTGCTGGGGCGGGTGCGGCGGGGGCGGGGGCGGCGGTGTTGGTTCCGGCGGCTGGGCACCTGCGGCGCCCAGAGCTGGAGCCGGGCACATCCTCCCCTATATATATCTCACTGATCATCACCTTATTAACACTTTTTACAGATAATTTCTATTTTTTCCTTCAGGGGAAAACAAAACATGAGCACAGAATTGCGCCGACAGCATTTTGTAAATGCTGTTACGTTTTCAGATAAAGAACCTGTCACAACCAACCTCCGTTATGACTCATTAGTTCTATGGTTCACATACTGAACGATTATTTCATTACACACACAAATACCGTTACTACAGTAGTTACTTGTATTTTGATCTACACCGGGTGGGTTTCTACAGTTATTTGTCAACATAGGAGGCTCCCAGTATACAAGACCAATATATCGCCGAACACAAATTTTATGTCCATGAGCTTTGTAAACGCAGTTGTGCTAGGGTTGTAGTATACAAGGACATGTCGATCCAACGTGGACACCCGGAATAATATCCTGACATCATCCAAGGCCCACAATTGCTTAGGCAATCCCCAGGTTTTGGGCATCTGCATGCTATACTCTTTTTCCCATACACGTTTGCTTAAATCAATCAAGAGCCATACGATGACATGTAGTGGTCATCATTGAATATACATTGAACTTCAACCAGGCCCAAGGTTCCTTTGAGCTCGGTTAGGGTAACGTACTCGTACCCTGTCTCATCTTGCATCCCGAATGCCGGGCCATTGATCATGTTCCATTCTTCGCTCTCGAGGTCGAAGGCAGCTATGTGTCCCGTGCCCGAATTCGAACATGCATCAGGCATGAAGTAGACAATGCCGTTGACTGTTGCCCATTTTTCATGGTTCCAGCAGATAGGAAAAGGCGGCGCCGATGTTTGCTCCATGTGAGCGGCTCTGCGCCGCCGTGCATGATCGTGGCAACATAGCAGATCTGGCGGCGCGCTAGAGTTTGGTCGAGGCAGATGGTCTTGAATGCGGCAGACAGAGCGGCGCGGCCAAAACTGGAGTACTCCAATGGGGTGTTCTTGCCGACGGCGCATGCACGCCCGCCGGCCAGATCGATGATCATAGCATGGGCAGTGATGGTACCGGTATCGCACAGGAGTAGTCGTCCGAGAACACAGATGAGGTCGAGCCGCGTGGTGGTGGCCTGCTGCAGCACGCCAAAGACGTTGCCGTGGTCCTTGCCCCGCACCAGCACCAGCGGCCCCCTGACGACGTTGCCGTCCAAGTCCATCAGCCACACCCGCGGCGCCCAGTCTCTGCAGAACACGCTGACGAGGTGCAGACCGGTGCATGCGGGACCTCTGCGCGGCGACAAAAGGCCGTGTCGGAGATGAGGGCGCGCCAAGCCTTGCACACGCACCGGAACCGGCACAGGGCCTTCCCCGGCACCCTGGTGAGCACGTCGAAGACGATATCCTCGGGCAGAGACACGCTACCGTCATGTTTCTCGCCCTCACCAACCATCTCCGTGCTCCTATAGAAAGTGTATATTGCTCCTGTATTTACAATTATTTCCCGAGATATATATGCTCTTATATATATGAACGGCTGTCCGGGGTCAGCAGAGTTGGAGTAGAACACGGAGTCCAATCATGAAACAAAGGACGACCTCCGACAGGCCCAGCTAATAAAAAAATATATATTGTACTAATATAGAAAGTGTATAAGTACAGCTCTTGAAATGGAAAGTTATATATGTGACATATAAAAAATAAACATAAATAAAAACTGTTAGACTAATTGTAATTAGGCCTACATTTGTGGCATGTAATCACGCTAATTGTGGTAGGCTTGCAGTCACCCATGCGTGTATATATATGTACCTTGTACCTACAGATGGAATACAATCAATATTCCTCAATTTACATGGTATCACGCGGTACGATCCGCACCCGCTTCCGCAACTCACGCGCTGCCGGTCCCTGCTCGCCGCCCCAGCTGCCGATCCCATCGCCTGGAGCGCCGCTGACCCGACCGCCGCGTCTGACCACCTACGCCGATCCACTCGCCACTCCCTGGCCGCCGACCTCGTCGCCCGGAGTGCCGCTGACCTGATCGCCGCACCGCCTGGCCCCGTCGCTCGTCCTCCCAGCCGGGCACCGTCGGGCGTCACCACCGACCCTACCTCGCCATGGCCGGGGAAGATGGGGCCGACGCTACTGCCGCGGCCGCGGCGGCCAAGGCCGCTGAGGACCGCCGTCTGGCAGCCGAGGCTGCTGCCCGCGCCGACGCTGCACGGCTCGCTGAGGAAGCGCGCCTACGCCTCGATGCCTTCGAGGCCGCCCATGAATCCGTCTGGGCGCAGGCCACCGCCGTCGTCAACGTCAAGGCCATGATTCCCATCGTCCTGGACAAGGCCACCGGCACGTACACCAAGTGGCGTGGCATGTTCCTCACCGTGCTGGGCAAATACGCCTTGACCCCGCACGTCCTCGACGACGAGACGCTCCCTGACCGCCCCGTCTGGGTCCAGGTGGACTGCGTCGTGCTGTCATGGATCTTCTCCACCGTCTCCAGCGACCTCCAGCAGTCGCTCATGATCTGCCAACGTCGCGCTCGCGAGGCCTGGTGCTACCTCGAGGACGAGTTCCTCGGCCAGAAGGAGTCCCGCGCTCTTCTCCTGGAGACGCAGTTCCGCAATCTTCGCCAGGACTCCATGTCGATCACCGACTTCTGCCGCAAACTAGAGACCATGGCGGCGTCCCTCGCCGAATTCGGCGACCCCATCGGCGATCGCCAGATGGTGCTCACTCTCCTGCGTGGCCTCAGTGGCAAGTATCGCCACATGGTGTCTATCCTGAAGATGCATCGCCCGTTCCCGACGTTCGCCGAGGCGCGCACCCACCTCTTGCTCGAGGAAATCGACATCGACGCTCGGCCTCCGTCTCCGCCCGCGGCCCTCGTCACCACGACGCAGCCACCTCCTGCTGCTCCACACGCCCGCCAGGGCGCGCCCCCTGCCCGCATGGGCCAGCCGGGTGGGCAACCGGCCGGCCAGCGCAACGGGCGCCGGCGTGGCAAGGGCGGCCGCAACCAGCAGGGTGGCCAGCCGGGTGGCCAGGGCAGCCACCAGCAGGCCCAGATCGGCTACGGTGGCCACGCCAGCGGCTACGGTGGCCACGGCGGCGGCCACGGCGCCGTTCCTCCCGTGCAGCACGCTGCTCCTCCTGGGCAGCACCCGTCCTTTGCCCATCCCTGGGCTGGGACACTCCAGATGTGGCCCTACGGTCGCCCCCCGCCGCCACAACCGGCCTTCGCCGCGTTCCCTCAGTACAGCGTGCCCGGGGGCGGTTTCTACGGCACCGGCTACCCGCCTGGCTACGGAGGCAGCGCATCGTCGGTACCGACGTTCCAGGGGGCACCGTCGACACCCTGGAACCCCATCCATGGAGGTGCATGGAACCAGGACTCGTTGGCACAGTCCTTCAACACCATGACCCTTCACCCACCACCACCGTCGGAGTGGTACGCCGACTCCGGTGCCGGTTCACACATGTCCGCGGACGCTGGTAAACTCTCCACCGTTTCCCCACCCACTTCCTCCACCCCTTCATCTATCATTGTGGGTAATGGTGCTTTACTTCCTATCACTGCCATCGGATCACACACTTTTTCTTTTCCTCATCGTAATCTAGTTCTTAATAATGTTCTTGTTTCTCCACATATCATTAAGAACTTGATTTCCATTCGTCGTTTTACCACCGACAATAATTGTTCCATTGAATTTGATCCGTTTGGTCTCTCTGTGAAGGATTTGCAAACCAGGAACGTGATCGCCAGGTGCAATAGCTCTGGCGACCTCTACCCGTTTTTCTCACCAGCCACCAGCACGTCCGCCTTCCTCGCTGCACCCACTTCGCTATGGCACCGTCGTCTCGGACATCTTGGGCGTGATGCTTTGTCCAAACTCATTAGCTCCAGTGCTATTTCTTGTAATAAAGATGATCATCACAGTTTATGTCATGCTTGTCAGCTCGGTCGTCACACTAGACTTCCGTTTCATTCCTCACATTCTCGAGCTGCAAATAAATTTGATTTGATACACTGTGATCTTTGGACATCTCCACTTGTTAGTGTATCGGGATACAAATATTATCTTGTTATTTTAGATGATTATTCACACTACATTTGGACTTTTCCGCTCCGCCTAAAATCCGAAACTTTTTCTACTCTTTCTAACTTCTTTTCATATGTTCACACGCAGTTCGGCCTCACCATCAAGAACGTTCAGTACGACAACGGCCGGGAGTTCGACAATTCTCAGGCCCGCACGTTCTTTCTCACTCATGGTGTTGCCCTTCGCATGTCCTGTCCATATACCTCCCAACAAAATGGCAAGGCCGAACGCTCAATTCGTACTATCAATGATATTTTGCGTTCTCTCTTGTTTCAGGCGAGTCTTCCTCCGGTCTACTGGGTTGAGGCCCTTAACACCGCCACATACCTTGTCAACCGGCTTCCCACCAAAGCACTTGCCTCTTCCACTCCCTACTTTCATTTTTTTTCTACCCAGCCCTCCTATGCTCACCTAAGAGTTTTTGGGTGCGCTTGCTATCCCAACAAGTCCTCCACCGCACCACATAAACTCGCACCTCGTTCCTCCTTATGTGTTTTCCTCGGCTACTCCTCGGAACACAAAGGCTATCGGTGTCTCGAGCTCGAGTCGAATCGCATCCTCACCTCCAGACATGTCATTTTTGATGAATCCTTCTTCCCTTTCGCCGACATGTCTACCACACCCATGGCATCCTCCGCCCTAGATTTTTTAGATGATCATGATCTCACCGCTCCACTACCTGGAGCTCGATCTGTGCTTGCAGGTACCTCGGCCACAGCAGCCGGACGCAGCGCCCGCCCGGCTGACCATGCCGCTGGCCCCGGAGCCAGCACCGCCAGCCCCGGCGCAGCTGGCCACGGCCCCCGCTCGGCTGGCCACAGAACCGGCCCTGCTGGTCACGATGCCAGCTCGCCTGGCCCTGCCCTCGACCACAGCGCCGGCCCGACTGGTCCTGATGCCAGCCCGGCTGGCCCCGTCTTCGACCACGGCTCGACCGGCCCTAACTCTGGCTCGGCCAGCCATGGCTCCGGCGCACCTTCCACTACAGCCGGCACTGCTGCCCCTGCTCCTCTCGGACAGGTTGCTGCCAGCAGTGCCCCGGCTGTCTCCAGCGGCACTGGCCGCACCGTCGACACGCGACCGGTTGCCGTCGTCCCCGTCACCAACGCGCACTCCATGCGGACCCGTGGCAAGTCTGGCATTGCACAGCCCGTGGACAGACTCAACCTCCACGCTGTGCCCATGTCACCTGTCCCCTCATCTGTTCGTGGAGCTCTGTCAGATCCCGATTGGCGCTCCGCTATGCAAGCTGAGTATGATGCTTTGATCGCCAACAACACCTGGACTCTTGTGCCACGACCTCCTGGTGTTAATCTGGTAACCGGCAAATGGATTTTTCGACACAAACTTCACACAGATGGTTCCTTGGATCGCTACAAGGCACGCTGGGTTCTTCGTGGTTTTACCCAGCGACCTGGTATTGATTATGATGAGACATTCAGCCCCGTTGTGAAGCCAGCGACGATCCGAGTGGTTCTTTCTATGGCCCTCTCTCAGGACTGGCCCATTCATCAGCTGGATGTGAAGAATGCGTTCTTGCATGGCACTCTCACTGAGACAGTATACTGCATTCAACCTGCAGGGTTTGTGGACTCCTCTCGCCCTGAATTTGTCTGTCGGCTCAACAAATCTCTATATGGCTTGAAGCAAGCTCCTCGTGCCTGGCACAATCGGTTTGCTTCTCACATTCTTTCTCTTGGTTTTGTTGAAGCAAAGTCAGATACCTCCTTATTCATTTTCCGACGAGGTTCAGCCACAGCTCTATTGTTGCTCTATGTGGACGATATTGTTCTCACTGCCTCCTCTGACAGTCTTCTGCGGCAGATTATTGGGGCACTTCAGCATGAATTTGCTATGACTGACATGGGTCCTCTTCACCACTTCTTGGGTATTTCAGTGACACGTTCTACTGGTGGTTTGTTTCTTTCTCAGCGCCAGTATTCTCAGGACATTTTGGAGCGAGCCGGGATGAGTGAGTGCAAGCCTTGCAGCACCCCTGTTGATGTACACTCCAAATTGTCCGCAGATGGTCCTCCTGTCACTGATCCCACACAGTACCGCAGCCTCGCCGGAGCTTTGCAGTACTTGACCTTCACCCGTCCAGACATTGCATTCGCAGTTCAGCAGGTGTGCTTATTTATGCATGACCCTAGAGAGCCCCACCTTGCGGCTCTCAAGAGGATTCTACGGTATCTGCGAGGTACTCTCTCTCTTGGTCTGACCGTGCGTCGTTCGTCGCCTACAGAGCTTGTTGTCTACACAGATGCAGACTGGGCTGGTTGTCCAGATACTCGTCGCTCCACTTCTGGCTATGCAGTATTCTTAGGTGACAACCTGGTGTCCTGGTCGTCAAAGCGTCAGCACACAGTCTCGCGATCCAGCGCTGAGGCTGAGTACCGTGCTGTGGCACACGGCGTGGCTGAAGCCACCTGGCTACGACAGCTACTGGTTGAGCTTCACTGCCCTCTTCGCCGAGCCACTTTGGTCTATTGTGATAATGTCAGTGCTGTGTATCTCTCCAGCAATCCAGTGCAGCATCAGCGAACGAAGCATGTAGAAATCGACATTCACTTTGTTCGAGAGAAGGTTGCACTTGGTCATGCACGGGTTCTTCATGTTCCTACGACATCACAGTATGCTGACATCTTCACTAAGGGTCTCCCTACCTCGCTGTTCCAGGAGTTCCGGTCCAGTCTAACCATTAGCGATGCCCCTGATTAGACTGCGGGGGAGTGTTAGACTAATTGTAATTAGGCCTACATTTGTGGCATGTAATCACGCTAATTGTGGTAGGCTTGCAGTCACCCATGCGTGTATATATATGTACCTTGTACCTACAGATGGAATACAATCAATATTCCTCAATTTACAAAAACATGTAAAGCAATATAAAGTTTATTTAACCTGTGCCTGTCATTGCCAACGGGTAATTAATAATAATTTCATGTATAGAGAAAGCATAGTTTAATAAAACCACGCGTATGAACAAAATACTCGCCTGGTTTCTAGCTCTCTTCTTGGATGTCTTGTTCCTCTTCATACGTGATCTGCATCATGCTTCATATCTTGGAAATATTACATATCCTAGTATAGCTTGGCAATGCATTCGAACCTCTCTACAATGCAATAGTTTTTTTCCTTTGCCACCTTTTGTGCTCAATTGTTCCTTTGCCAAAGCCGGGTCCAGTGGTGTTCTTGATTGTCGTTTTTTCTTTCGTCTAGGAGTTGTTAGCCGTTTGCTGTCATGTTTTGTTATTTCATTTGACCCCGACTGAGGCTGTAGTTGTTCTTTCTTATTTCTTTGCTTAATTTTATGCTTTCCTTTTCTAATAAAAATTGCGGCAAATCTTTTGCCATCCTTTTGTAAAAGACTTTAATTTTGAGAATTACACAGTACAATGCAGACACTCACAACGCACGCACACTCACCCCTATAAACATACGTATGCAAACTCTTCCCCTATGAGCACCGTCCTTCATGCATACATAATTCTGAACTGTGCCCATCCACCATGCAAACGCCCGCTTGTGGCACTTGACGGCCTCATCCGACCCTGCTGGTTCGCTCTGTTGTCGCATCCTGCCAAAATGATTTCACCAGAAAACACCTTCCCTTCATCTTAGTTGCAGTTCTAACATTATGTCACCCAATTAACTTCATACTAGCAAATAAGCTAATTTGGCTGAATAAATAACCCAATAGCCAAATTATCCTGTCAACACTTCCTTTGAGCTCAGTTTGGGAACCAGACACAGTACACAAAGAAAACTAGTTAATCTCTCCAAATAATAAGATGCAAGTTTATCTTATTAATGGATGGATGAAATTATAGCAGATGCAAGCTTCATTTATGGCCATAGCTTAGCAGTCGAACAATCCAGTTTTTTTTTCTCAGTTGTCAAGTAGTATGGACAGTTTAGTTCCCGTAGTCCTGGTTGTAAAAAGGTTTTGTTTTTTTGCTTCCTGTCTTCATTTGTAAAGTTTTTTTCTTCTTATCGTCTAATAAAAATTGCGGCAATGCTTTTGCCGTCCTTTTAAAAAAAAATTATCTTATTTTACTCCACATGTACATACAAATAATAACACAAGTTTTTGAACAAGTGGATAGCACAATGTACTCTGTATTTTTTCTCCACGTAAAAACAAAATATGGGCACAAAAATGCACTGACTGTATTCTATAAACGATGAGTTACGTTTTCAGATAAAGAACCTGACACTGCAAAACGGAGATTTTGCAATAAATCAGAGGTATTTGAACCAAAAATTCCTTCATGGCTCGTTAGTCCTATAATATATCATCGGACTTGATCCCTACACAAACAAATATTTTCTGCCTCATCTGCATTAATTAGCACTACTACGGTGCTTATGTACTTTGATTAATTCCAGGTGGGTTTCCTCAGTTATTTATGAACAAAGGAGGCTCCCAGTGTACAACACCGATTTATGGTAGAACCCCAATGGTATGTCCCTGAACTTTGTAAACGTCTTTGTGCTAGGGTTGTAGAATACAAGAACATTTTGATGAAAGATAGCTAACCTTCTTTTTTTCCTTTGTTATTATTTTCTCCAAAAACTCCATCACCAGAAATAATATTCTGCCATCATCCAAAGCACCCAATTGCTTAGCCCGTGTCCATGTTATTGGCATCTGTATGGTATACTCCTTGACCCATACACTTTTGTTAGGATCAACCATGAGCCATATGATGGCATAGCAGTTGTCATCATAGGGTCCATAGCGAAAGGGCGAATGACGAAGGAATTGAACCACACCCAAAGCATCCTTTAAGCTCACCTAGGTTTACCTATCATATTTTCTTTTGGATCCTGAATGCCGTGCCATTGATCATCTTTCGCTCTTCGCTGTTGAGATCGAAGGCAGCTATTCGGCTTGGGCCAGAATTTGAAGCTGCATCATGCTCGTTGAAGCGAGACATGAAGTAGACGATGCCGTCGGCGGTTGCCCTTTTTTCAGGGTTCTAGCTGAGGGCAGTCCCAATGGTGCATTGATGATGGTTTCTATCCTCATTAAATGACTTGCCACATAGGCAAAATGCTGACATGGCAACGTAATTAATGAAGAAAGAGAGCAAAAATCATAGAAATGGTTTCTTCACGAAGAAATCAGGTCTACTCTTGACCCAATGCACCAAGAAACCATGAAATCATCATTGGGGAGAAACCATCAGTTTCTAGGGAGCTCGTGTCGCACTCCCATTGGAGGAAGAAGATACAGTTGGGAGGAGAAAGAGAAAATAATTATTACTCACAGAAACTATGGGTTAAAAAGTAGTACTTTTTTTGTGCGGTATCCTATGTTATCGAAACTACTAGTTTCTTTCATTGGGACTGCCCTGATACTGATAACGAAAGGCGGCACATGACCTTGAATGCGCCGGACCACGTGGTCGTGGCCTGCTGCAGCGCGGCCCCGTCTTCCTTGCCCAGCAGCCGCATCTTCATCTCCCTTACGATATTACAGTCAATATTGAACACCTGCACCTCCGGCGGCGATGTGCAGGCTCCGAATTAGACGCTGACGAGGTGCAGGCCGGCGCGGGATCTATGTGGATGTCCAACCAGGCGACGACGCGTGGCTGACTACTCAACAGGCTCGCCGGGCATCCCAGCTCTTAATCTCGGCTGGTCTTGGCTCGCCCGGCGTCCCAGCGCCTAACACGACGATTCGGCTCGTCTGCTCTCAGCTCCAATGCAGACGTGAGCCCGCGTCATCTTCCGTCGTCACCGCCGCCACTGCCGCCACTACCCTCAATCACCCATGATTCCACCACCGTGGCTGCTGCTCCAAGCGCTCACCACAGGATACCTGATTCATCCATCGCTCTCCACTGTCGCTGGCGCTGTGGTCTGTTGTGTTCAGCACTGATGCCATTGCTCTAATCTGCATCGCTGGACTTCAGATCTACCACCACCGCCGGTGCCGCCATCTCCGCCTAGCCCTAGCAGCTCCGGTAATCTCTCTCTCTATCTCTCTCTTCATGCACTACCGGAAACCGGCTCTTCACCGAGTGCCAATTGATTTGTTGAGTGCAATTTTTTGGGCACTCGGCAAAGGAGCTTTTTGCCGAGTAAAAAAATAACACTCAGCAAAAAAACACACTCCGCAAAGCCGTTTCTTTGCCGAGTGTCTAAAAAACACAGTGCTAGGAAAAAAGACTTGGCAAAGACCTTCTTTACCGAGGTGTTTTTTTTCACTAGACAAATAGTTATTTAAAATCACATTTTGAAGCACAAAATGACTTCAAATGAAAAAGTTTTCATTTACAAAGTTGTAACACTTCTCAAGATATACAAAGTTTATTTTGGTAATTTCTTCATATGACAAAGTGAAAGTAAATTTGTTCACAAATCTTACACATTTCTCTTGTAGTTTATGAATCTACAAGAGAGATATATAAGATTTGTGAACTATGTTAGAACCACCATGTCGGATAAATAAATGACCAAACAACCAAAACAAACTTTGTAGATCTCGAAAAGTTATGAAACTTTATAATTGACAAATTTTTCATTTGAAATCATCTTGTCATGCAAAACTGCGTTTGAATTTGAAAATTTTAAAATTCAAATTTTTCAAACAACCTCAGATGGAAAAACAACCAAAATAAACTTTGTAGATCTCAAAAAGTTATGAAACTTTTTAGTTGGCAACTTTTTAATTTAAAATCATCTTGTCATGCAAAACTATGTTTGAATTTCTGAAATTTGAAATTCAAATTTTGTAAACGACCTCGGATGGAAAAACTAGCTAAATGAAAATTGTAGATCTCGAAAAGTTATAAAACTTTATAGTTGACAACTTTTTTGATTTGAATTGGTTTAGGGCTTCAAACAAGCAATTTACACTCGATTTAGTATAATATGTGGGGAACCGAAATGACTTATAGATACATGTGAGTGTGCAGTGCAATGGTTAGAGAAAGTACCGCGTGAGAGAGGGGTCGCGGGTTCGAATCCTGCCGGCCGCGAATTTTGCGCGAAAAATACCGCGACTTGTGACTTGGGCGGGTGCTGGCGGGCGCTGGCTAGTGGGGCCCTCCCCCAATTAAAAAAATTTACATATTTTTTCAGGTTTTTTTTTTGTTTCAACCTTTGCCAAGTGTGCCAAGTGCTCGGCAACTTTGCCGACGCTTTTTTTACCGAGTGGGCTTAGTCGAGTGTATCACTCGGCAAAGCTTTGCCGAGTGTATTTGGGGCTTTGCCGAGAGCCCCTCGTAATCCGGTAATGATGTGCATGGTGCTCAAATTCCCAAAGGTGGGTCTAAGGATTTAACGTGCATGGTGCGCCTGTTGGTTGCAATGATTGCCAACGCAAAGCTCCGAGTCCTGCCTGTTGAACCCAAGAGGCAGGCCACCACCTCTTCATCTGCAGGATCCTAAAAGGCTGAAACTCGACCGACTTGCCTTTGGATGCACCTTCCCGTATAGCCACAAGCACAATGCCGGAATGCTGCGTCTTGTAGCCCACTCCGACCACCTACAACTTCCTCTAGCTCCATGAGGGCCGCATGGGGCACTACTACCTAAAAGATTTACCATGGCGGGCGGATGACATTAAACAAGGCGGTTTTTCAAACCGCCTAAACCGCCTCGCACAAAAGGTCACAGTAAATGTGACCATTTACCGTGGCGGTTTAGTGCCCGGCACAGTAAATCTATACCTAATAATAAAGAGGCAAAATTTCAGGATCTTTTTTTTCGTCCATCCATTTGTTTGGTCCGTCTTTCCCTAACTAACTTCGTGAATATGGATATTGTGTTATATCTCTGCAACTCTCATGTTTATATAACACATATTGAACAGAGTTCCTAAAGTAATATAGATAGTTATAAGAATCCTAATCAAAATAGATGTCTCTGATTGTAAGTATGTTGTATAGAAATCCTAACTAAAATAGGGAAAAAATCTTTCTTCGTATGGTGATGAAACAGAGACAGAACTAACGTTGCTCTCTCCTACTCAAAGCTGGCCAATCACATAAGCATACACTTAACCAAATACATGCATAAACAAATCACCTCATTACTCATATTCCCTTTTTTTCTATACCCAATAATAAAGAGGTAAAATTTTTGTCATGGTTTTTTCCACCTCTACATGTAAGATGTAACCGTCCGTGACTCTAATAATTGAAAAAGGAAACCAAAACGAGAAAAGAAACAGAAGCTAACAATGAAAAAAAGGACTGACAAAAAAAAACCATAATAAACACGGCAGAGAACTAAATAAAGAAAGGTTAGCAAAATAAAGAACAATAAAGAATGTAACTTTCCTTTTCTATTCGATTATATTAAGAGTTCTATTTAGATTACGCAGGGTCACATACATGACCCAATACGTTTTGGAATCAGACTCTGTATTGTGCTAGACAAGAGTTATTCTAACTCGTATGAGCACGAGTTATATATATAAGTCCGGACAAAAGAAACTCTCCATTATTCGGTAGTCAAAGGAAGACGGACAAAAAAATGGATGGACGAAAAAAAAGAGCATGAAATTTTGCCTCTTTATTATTAGGTATAGATATAAAGATATATATTAATATTTATCATACTAAATAAGTATCATTAGGAAATATGCCCGTGCGTTGCAACGGAAAAATCAGACCATAAACATTATTGTTAGGTAATACGCTTGTTTTACAAATATTTAAAATAGTTCTCTAAAAGTTATAGATTTAAATAGATACCTTAGTTTTAAAAAAACATTTCTTCTATGCAGCCCAACAGTTCAAATTAACTACAATAAATAAATAATAAAAAACAATTTTAGGAACAAGAGTGAATTATTTGTGTGTCATCCTAAGGTTATAGACTCGGCAACACCAATAGTTAAGCAGTTCTTGCAATTCTCCTATTTGTGTGTTAGTATATACTGTATATGAATTATTTGTTATATTTAAAGCTAGAGTATTGTTGGCTATTCATATGTAGAAAAATATGTATTACCGGGAGAAATTACCTTTTTTGTGGTGGTAGAATCCATGTGATAAACATGTAATAGCCTAGAAGCCCATGCTTTTATTATTTCTCGAGAATGCCTAAGAGAAGATGAGAAAGAATCATCATCAAAGATAAACATAATTAGCAATAGCAAAATACTGAAAATACATAACCTAGATGAAACGATGTAATTGGTGAAACATACAAAACAATAATTGTGCAGCCTCCTGATACACTTTTCTGTAAGTCTAGCAGATAGCTTCTTAACTCTTGGTGGCTTCTTGTATGCGCTTAGCAACATTCAGCAACATGTAGGATTTCATGTGAGCGGCGATTTCTTTGCTGCCTTATGAGGGCACCGCGGCCACGCCTCGCCGCATGGGCACACAGATGTCATGCACTATCGCGCTGTGACCAGCAGCCTGGTAGTTGCGCCTCCGCCGGCCACCGCTCTTCCTCGTCCGCACCGCTGCCACTCATCACGGTGTTCGCATGCATGATTTCAGTTGCCCCCACAGCCACGACCCCTTGAGACCGCCAGCCGCAGACGACGTTTCTGCCGTGAAGCCTCTCATGCAGGTTGTTGTGCGTTCATAGCATACTTTGACAACACCTTATCTGCACGTAATGAAGAGAGAAGAAAAAAATTTGTGCAAGCTTGTATTGTATCTACTCCGTGGATCGAGGACCTCGCCTTGCCGCTACACGTGATCCAGTTCGCCGCCCAGGCGGCCCAGCCCTCGCTACTCACCGCGTGCCCATGCACGAGGTGCCGCATAGTCACCCGCTCGGCCGCTCCGCACTGGCTGTCCTTCGCAATGCCGCTGCACGCACACCGGCCTTCACCCGCCACATGCCGCTGTTGCCCTATGCTCATTCGCCCTACGCTCGTCAGCCTCGGCGAAACCATGTGCGAGTCATCACTGGCTCGTCCGCTCCCGCGCTCCAACCTTCGCAACGCCGCGGCTAGCGGGCCTGGTGAGCCCATACGTTTTCTTTGTGAATGAAATAATCTGTTGAAACCCGACCATCCTTGATGCACACTCCCCATTTCTACAGACACCTCGACACGGACTCAAGACATGCCATAGTCCACGTAAGTTTAGGCCGAAATAAAGCCGATGATAGGGTTGGATGAAAATTAAAAGTTGGCAAGAAATTTTGCCACATAGGAAATACAAAGAAAACTCTCCACTTTTCAGATAGTTAGGGAGAAGGTGGACAAAAAATGAACGGAGAAAAATTTTAGCTCTTTATCAATATATATTATGATAGATATGGATATAGATATTATATTTAAAATGTGCATATGTGGTTTGCACAGGATATTCCCCACACGTGTTTTGTATCCTTTTCAAAGACCAACAAACTGGGCAAATTTGATATGCTACCTATCTTGATGCGGATAGAGTATGATGTTGTAATCATGTAAATTAGAACAATACTGATCACATCATAACTCAACTAAGAAAGTATTAGCCAGTTTAGAGGATCTCAACTAAGAATAATGACGAGTATTGGACAGTAGAGAGGATCTCGCCTCTGAATTTACAGGCAGCTGCCGATTTGAGTTTCCGAGAAAAATGAAGAGTTGATAATCTTCCTTAATATAGTAGCATGTCAATCCATCTGTTATTTTTCCTTATAGTCATTGAATCAAGCCATACTTAATTACTTACATGCATGTGAACCACCGAACTCATTGTTTAAAAAATTAATTAGAATTTTGCTAGTACCTTCAAAGAATCGAAGAGGTGAATCATACTTTGAAAACAATAATACATACCGAATACTCCTATGTGACAGCACCTTCTGCACATGCATGTTGCCACCGCACCTATCACCTCTCTCAAGTTCTCTCAATCATCTATCTCGCGGTCTCGCCTCATGCCTCATCCAAGCCAAAGCTCCCTGCTTCTGCTCCCCCAGCGGTCGAGGAGTAGGAAAGAGCTGGCGGAGTCCCAATCGAGCGTCCAAGGAGATTGCTTGAGGAGTCAGCGTCTACACGGGGCATCTGTGGTGAAGGGTGGCGAGCCCTGTGATTCGTGCATGGCATGCGACGGCAAGAAGCCAAATGAGCAAGCTCGCTTAAGCTGCAAGCAGCAGCAGCGAGGAGCATGCCTCCTTCCGTCTCCTTCTTGCCAATGGTATTGTTTGTTGTCTGCATCAAAAGTTGGCGGATCCAATCGCCGGCCAATTGGATCTGGCTAAATTTTTTTCGAACCTTCGTATGGATTCTGCGAACTCGCCGGGGTCAACGAAGCCTACGAGTTCAGGGTCAAATCCGAGTCGAACTGGAGTTCAAGTCCAACGTACCGAAGAATTGATTTTTGTGATAGGAATGAGCATAGGAGCAGGAGTAGTATTCCAATCCAATCACGATTCCGCAGCGGTGCCTGGATCCACACAACGGCGGCGGCGGCACCGTAATCCACACACTATCGATGGCGTCCTTCATCTGCGACCTTGACCACGACGCGGCACGACGCCTCGACCTGCTGGCCGGCGTCGCGGACCCTCAGGCCGGCGAGCGCAGAGGCGGCAGCGCAGGCGAACCTGGTTGGCGGCGTTGTCACCCCGGGAAGTGGGACCACATCTGATGTCCTCATTTATTCTCTTTGATTTCATCGATTCAATTCTTTCTTAGATTTGATCTTCTATCGATCTGTATTTGATAGCGAAGGAATCGATTTTTTATCCGGGTCCGTCCAGTTTGGTATGGAATACGTCCGTCAGAGTTTGTTTAGTTCCTGCCTGGAGTTTCCTTTCTTTTTGCCATGTTCCAATCCGATTTCCACCAGGTGACGTTGAGAAAGACAATTACGATTTTAGTGCTCAGTCCGTATATGACTCAAATTGAATTACTGATCTCCTCCCGTCCTCTCTTTTCTGCCCAAAATTAATCAGTCCGTATAGGATTCAAACTCAATTACTACCTCTTCCCCTGTCCTCTCTTTTTTGTCCATATAAGGCTGGACGAAAATTTTGAGCACAAAAAAAAGAGGTTGAAATTTTACCTCTTTATTATTACTAGCAAAACATGCCCGTGCGTTGCAACGGGAGAAAAAACTATCACATATTTTCATGAGCCTGTGCATTGCAACAGAAGAAAACAGAATTATCAAGAGTTTGACCTATTCGCTTCAGCTTTCTGTGCTTTAGCGACCGTGACATCTTAATTTGTTAGATGATACTTCTGATGTTGTGAGTGATTGTAGCAATTACAAACGAATGGCCTGTTAATAGAAACAAGAACGACAATGTTAGATATTTATCTATTTATTTATTTATTATCCATTCTATAGAATTTGAAAGCTATATTTTATTTTATCATGATCATTGTATCCATAATATAAGTTACTATTTAATAATATGTAAATATTCTATTAATTAGTATTTTCTCATAAATGTAACATATAACTTTAGGTTCATACTATCCATGTGTCGGTAGAGTTAGATATGCAACGGCGGCGCGAGCGGAGCAGCAACGGTGGCGCACGCGAGCGGTGCGGGCAACAGCAGGCGTGGTGAGCGCGCGCGGGTTCCTCCTCCCACGACGGCTCTCTCTCCCTTCGGCGGTGCGACGGCGCTCTCCCTCTGGCGGCGCGACGGCGCTCCCAGGAGGCCGACCATAGCTCCCTCCTCTCTCCCTCTGGCTGATCTGCCGTGTCCTCTCTCTTCTCTACTTCAAGCTCCATGTGGCGAGTAGATCTGAGCATGCGACCAGATCTGTGCATGTTGAGCGCCCTAGCAACGGATCTAGGCCGGCCGAGCTCCACGGCGCCGGATCCACAAGGATGGCGGCAGCGCGCCGGGCGCGGGGCAGCGGTAGCAGTGGATTGGGCTTGGCGGGCCCGTCGATGGGCTCAGCGGGCTCGTGAATAGGCTTTTTTCTAATTTATTTACCGAGGCCTGGGAAAATCGTTTTTGCCTGCCTTGAAAAAGATTTCTGTAGTAGTGACATGTCAGCACTTATCCGAAGCATAAAAATATTTACTCATAAATATATCATATAACTTTAGCTTCAGACTATCCATGTGTCGGTAGAGTTAGGTATCAAAGTCGGCAAGGATTTGGTCGTCATCGTGTCTCGGTTCCAAATGTCAGCACTTATCGAGAGTTGCATTGATACATGTGGATAGCTTAGAGATTTGTACTGGTATGCATATAGCTGGAAAAAACATTTATTTTGATTAGATTGGATAGCAATTTGCTTAAAATTTTAGTTTACAATTTGATTATTTAGGCCATTGGCTAATGCATGTTACAGTAATAATTTATCAGTAGTTAAAACTAACAATTTACTAATAAAATATTTTATTTATTAAAGGTCAAAGTTTGAAAGACCTGTAATACTATACTCCCTCCGTCCCTTTATATACGTCATCCGAAAAGCGTGTCTGTGAGGGAAACACGGTTTTCTAGAGACAAACATTTAGGGAAACATGGTTTTCTAGAGAAACATTTAGGGACAGAGGGAGTATTTCGTAAGCATAGTTCCCTGGTTAGAAGAGAAAAGGCAAAATAAAATAAAAGGAAAGGGCAATATTTTTTTTTGGAACAAAAAAAAAGACACGGACATCACCTGTCCGTCACGAGCGGGCTGCACATCCCTGAGTCCCCGACGTAGGATATAGTCCATACGGAACACGTACGTACCATAGAAAGAAAAAGCAGATACCGAAACAAAAAAAAAAGAAAAAAAGACACGGACACTCATAGGTAAACAAATAAAGCAGTGCAGATAAAGAACATATTATTTTCTATTTATTATTAAGAGTTCTATTTAAAGTATTTAGGATTCAAGGAATCTATTTAGATTATGATTCCTACTCCACATTGGTATAGACGCGAGCTATTCTAACTCGTATGCACGGGTTACATATATAAGTTCGGTAGTTAGAGGAAGATAGACAAAAAAAAAATGGATGGACGAAAAAAAAGAGCCTGAAATTTTGCCTCTTTATTATTAGGTATAGATTAATATAATATAATATTAACATATTATTTTCCATATCCCACTGGTTCTTCACTTCCGATTGGTTTTTAATCTGTCATGTTTTTCCCTTTTCCAATTTCTAATATTGACCCAATACGTTTTGTAATCAAACTCCGTATCACGTTAGACAAGAACTATTCAAACTCGTCTAAACACGGGCTATATATATAAGTTTGAACGGAAGAAACTCTCAATCGTCCGGTGGTTAGAGGGAGATGGACCAAACAAATGGATGGACGAAAAAAAAGAGCCTGAAATTTTACTTCTTTATTAATAGGTATAGATATAGATATATATATATATATATATATATTAATAATATATATATTATTAATAAAGAGGCAATATATATATATATATATATTAGAATTCATTTAATTGATTTCATAGTATACCATTTTAGATCACTGTGTATTAATACTATTTTTTTCTTTAAATAACTTAACCAAATTTAAGATAGTTTGACTTTGACCAGACCTATAATTGCATTCTTTTTACGATAGAGGTAATACTCACAAAGCACTTAGGACTAGCCTATTGCTCGGATACGAATGGCATACTTTTTATAAGGTGTCTATAAATCTTGTACTAAACAATATAAGGATGAAAAAGGTCAGGATATGTGTTGTACTGTGACTGAAATCCTACTTGTAATAGGATGCTTGAGAGGTATGTTATTAGGACCGGTTATTTTATTAGGACTTGAGTGTACAATTTTACTAAAAAAGTTGGACTCCTACTTTTATGTATGGAGACCTTCAAGGACAATATATAAAAAAGGACGGGGCCCATAGGTATCAATTAGGAGCCACTGCGTACCATCCAAAGGGAATCATGGGCCCACTGCAGTTTTTTGCGTCGGCATCCTCTCTTTCCTACCATGGCCGTATCACACCTAATAAGAGCGGAAATTTGCCGTTCACCACCCTGTCCACCGTCCTGGGCCAAAAACTCTTCCACCTAAGAAGCCATGGCCCTGCAAAGGCCTGCCTTGGCCTAGCTTCACCCCACCGCACACAAGAATGGCGCCTTTCTTGCGCCTCAACATGGCAGGCACCAATGAGTCGCAAAAAAAAACATGGCAGGCACCAAGCGTGCAGTTTCCCGTGCATGCACCACACATGCACATAGCCCTCTTTGACGACAATGAACACTAGTGGGTAGCTCCAAGCCCTGCTTGTGGTGCTTTCACTACTACAGCATTTTTTTTGAGGCGGGCAAAAGAGCTTTTCGGAGGCGGGCAAGCCGCTCGCCTGGAACATAAGGTCACGGTTAATGGACTGTTTACTGAGGTGGTCCGGCTGCCAACCTCTGTTAATAAATTAAAAAAACAACGAGCCCAAACGTGAGCCCATCTAGAGCCCGCGTTGAGCCCAACTGCCAGAGCACGGCCACCGCCGTGCCCGCGCCACCGCCGGAGCGTAGTCCACGCGCACTGCCTCCGGGCAGCCGCTGCAGGGCATCCGCCGCCGGATCCGCCTCCGGGGCACCGCTGCAGGGCACTCGCCGTCGGATCCGCCTTCGGGGAGCCGCTGCAGGGCACGCCGGCCGATCCGCGCGTTGCCGTCACCAGATGAGGGAGCGGACCCACCTTGCCTCACCTCGACTGCCGCCAGGCGCGGGAGTGGGCGCTGCCCCGCACTGCCCCATCTCGCCTCGCCGTGCACACCGTGGTGCCGTACTGCCTCACCTCGCCTCGCATGCCGCTGGAGGAGGCCGACCCGTGCCATTGGGCGCTCGACGGAGAAGGCAGAGAGAGGGTGCTGGGTGGGGAGAGGAGTGAGAGAGAGATGGCGTGGGGAGAGGAGAGCGCTCTGACTGGGCCGAGAGACCGCGTGGGGAGAAGACCGAGAGACCGCTCCGCTGCTCGGGCAGAGTAAGGGGAAGTGAACCAACAAAACCCTAGGTTCATATATTTATATGAAGATGGCTATCGGGCTCCGAGTGGGCCGGTTGGGCCTCAACTCTATTGGAGGCGGGCGTTATAGAGTGCTCGCCTCCGAAAATAGATTTAAGGAGGCGGGCTTTTTAAGACGACCACCTCCGAAAATAGACTATTTTTGGAGGCGGTTTTCTTATAATGCCCGCCTCCGTAAATCGTTTTTGCGAGGTAGTTTTTTTTAACCGTCTTGGTTAATAAAAAAGCGCCCGCCTTGGTTAATCCGAGGCATTAACCGAGACGGTCGGAAATGTTGCCCGCCTCCGAAAATAATTCCTAAACGCCTCGCAAAAGATTTTTTGTAGCAGTGTTTACTGCCTATTTTGGATGCTATGATGCTGTTTGTTTGTGAGATATGAAGTGGAATAGATCGATATGGGGGACTAGGCCGTTCATCCAAAACGAGAGGCTATCCTCTAACAACGAGAAAATTTGTTATGTGCCATCGAAACTTATACTCATTTCTTTTATGCCACTGGAAAATATAACTTCCCTTATATGCCATTCGTTTTATATTTTCTCTCCTTAACTGCCATTGCCGTTAGATCTGTGCAAAATCTCCGTTAGCCATCAACGGCACCGTGTTGGTTGTCTTCCTTCTGCGTAACATCCATGTTCAAGACAAAAATAAATAAAAAAAACCATTTTTTCCTCTTACACGGCGAGGGTTCCTATGCCACGCTGCCGGAGGGCACTTGCGTGTCGCGCCACCATGGCAGGCCACTTGCGCCTGGACGCTGTAGCCCTCTCGTGCCGCACGCTGCCACAGCTCTCTCTCTCTCTCTCTCTCTCTCTCTCTCTCGCACACTCCTCGCCCACACACCGCCAGACGCCTCGCCTCCCTCACACTCACCGCCTGCGTGTGCTGTGGCTGCTGGCCCGTGCACACTCGCCATCACTGGTCGCCTCGCTGCCCGCGCCACTATACCACAGCCCAAACTGGCGTCTAACTAAGGGTCGCTAAAAGTATCGAAATAGCGTTGGACGGTCGGTCGCTATATATTTGTGGCAAACGGTCGGACGCTATATGTTACTGTTACGTCCGAAGGTTGGTCAGTATTTTTATTTTGGATCAGCGTTCGACGGTCGGTCGCAATAACTGATTAACTAGGTCAGTCGGTCGGTCGGTATATCAAATTGGGCCTGTGCGCCCATGATTTAGCCCGTTTGGCGCCTAAAATTTGGAAGGCACACACGTCAGAGCAAAGTTGGTGCTGGTTGGCATCTAAAATTTAGGGTTGGAAAACCCTACCTTCAATTACATCCAGTCACGGCGGCGGCGGCGCCTGCCGTCATCAGCACGCGGTGGCGGTGCCCCTTAGGCCACGGCGGCGGTGGTGCAGCGGGAGGCCCAAAACGCGGACTGTTGCGCCGGCAGCCGCTGCATCCACCCTCCGATGCTGCCTCCGTCGTCCCTGCTCCCGCCCGAGCCTCGACGAGAACCGGGGCTTGCCGCGCCGCCGCGTCGTTCTGCTCTGCCACACGCAGCGCCGGTCCTGACGATTTTTGGACCTGGAGCCCAACCAAAACTCAGGGCCCTTTAGAAACATCAAAAAAAAAAACTCAACATGTATATATAAATTTTTTGAACTGAAAAAAGTAGCACATACAAAATAATATGATCTGTTAAAAAAACACAAATTCCTCATTTATGATTAGTGTACGCTAACGAATGAATTTGAGTATCAATTGATAGATTAAAAAGAAGCAGAGAGAACCTACGGATTCAGTACGCCGCAGAAGCGTCGGGAGCGGCGAGCCGGGCAGCCGGCGACGGCGTACTCCGGCCAGGAGTCTGGCAAACTGCGGAACTGGCGGCAGTCCGCAGTCGGCGGCTCGTCGAAACTCAGAATTGGAATTTGGAAAGAACCTGTACGCACACGTAATAGCCGTCTGTTCATTGCTGAAGCCGAAGCGTTCGCTTGTGAAGTACCGTCGCTGGGCATCGTAGGAGGCCTCCTGGGCTGCTCTAAGCCTATTAGCTTTCTTCTCAGCTAACGTGTTGCTGTTGCCTTCTTGATCTTTGGACTTTGGGCCAACTAAACTAAACATATACTAATACTCCTAATACTCGACAACATACGTATATGGGAAGGGGCCCAAGCAGCGTCGAGGGCCTGGAGCAGCCGCCCCGTTTGCCCCCCGTCAGGGCCGGCACTGGCCACACGCCTCCGAAGGTCCGAGGAGGGCAGCGGCGCGGGGAGCCGCGGACTGGCTGCGTCACGGCGGAGCGACGGCCACGGGACGCGCGCTACAGTGTGCAGGGCTGCGGCGCGACGGAGCACGGGCCGCGCAGATGGCCGGCGGCACGACGGTGAGGCTCCTCGGCCCGTGTTGGCATGCAATCCTCCTGCCGCCGCCGTTGCGGCCGTGGCGGGCCGAGATTCTCGACCGCCGCCTCGCAAGCCCCTCCTCTCCTACGTCCTACTCCTCGACGACGGTGGTGCTGTTGCAGCAAGCTAGCCACCGCGGCGGCACAACCCCTGCCTCCGCAGCCGCCCTCGGCACGGCCAAACTGCCGGCCGCCACCTGCGCCCCTTCTCCTCCGGTGCGCCTGGGCCTCGACGGCACCGGGGTACCTGGTCATCCCATGTGCATCCCCTGCTCACTCTCTCTTCCACTGCACAGAAGACCATACAGCAGCCAGCAGGTATTCATTTATGCGAACCTCGATTTACAGCAGGTATGCATGGGTATGAAAACATCGATTTCCTTCTTGGAGGTAGCGCATATGTGGTGTGTTAGGTTTTGGCTTCCTGTACAGATCCGATGTTCTCTAATCCTTTTTTGCTGTGTTGACATGAGCATGCCATCTTATATTTGCAGCTAGATGTGAACGACTCTACAAGAGGGGCGCCCCTACAAGAGCTGCATACCATGTGCTCGATGGAATGCTTATGTGAGATATGGTTAGTAACTTACGTTTGCTGCCCTGTTCATGTATATTAGCTCCAACATCGATTAGTTGGTCACCTCATATGCTAATTATGTTCCTTTCAGCTTCCTTTTTGAACGCTTCGAGCCACTTTTTTTTACACCATATTATTTGTGATTCGCAACATACATGTATGACATAGGGAGGTGTTGCTGTTAGAATGACTGTTTCACCCATTCTGTTTAGCCTTTCTTACATGTTAATAACCTGATGCAGGGTTTGTCTCTCTCAGATGTCATGTTTGTCACAAAACGCAACATGGCAAATTCTGTTCAGAGCATGTCAAAGCAGTTGGAGCAAGTTTTGTTCTTTTCCAAACTTCATTTCATTTTGACTTCAGCATCTTTCATCTCTGTAAGTGCAACTAATTTCAGAAAAGAAAAGGACATCTAACTCAACGGCTTGGCTTAGTGCTAATCATTTATAAGGACTTACTTTCATGTGTGTATTGTATTCTCAATCATTCCTTTGCTTTGGGGTTCTGATTATATACTGTTGCTTTATTTGTATTGAAAAAAGGAACTTGACATCAACATTTACCTTCCTTATTTAAATTATGCGAGTGTCTACTGATTTCACTTATAATATGTCCTATGCATTTATGTGCATTTACTTTATATATATCCATCATACAGTGACTTTGAGATGTACTCTGACTGGCCTATTTTTCTGCAGCTAATGTTTATCATTTTGATTTAAAGCCAAAAAATATATTAGCAAATGCTAACTACAAACTGAAGATATGTGATTTCGGGCTAGCAAGGGTTGCATTTAATGACTCTCCTACCACAGTTTTCAGGACGGTATGTTATTTTACAGTTCTACTTAGTTGATTCAGTTCGCTTTTTTATGGAAGCCTCTTATGAGTTATCAGCAACATTGTTGATTTAATGTGTTCTGTACCAAAGAGTCCTGCTTCGAACTTAAGCCTCACTGTCTGCCCTAAAATGATTGCAGGACTATGTTGCTACTAGATGGTACAGGGCTCCTGAGCTATGTGGATCTTTCTTTAGTAAGGTACTCAATTTTCTCATACTATTGTTTTGTCAAGACATATCGGTTTTTTTTTGTTTCCTCCACCTTCAATATTTTTTGGTGTCCCCCAAATTTCCACAAGTTCGACCACGTCGAGATACTGATGAGCGCCGGCCAGGCGTGCGCATCCTAGCGCCGCGCCGCGTGGGACAACCCCTCGCTGTGGCACTTGATCCAGGTCAATCTCCACAGGATGGCACAGGGCGCTGTACGACACGCCTTCCTACTCTTCCTTGGGAGCAGTAAGAATTCATTCCTTTGATTAATTTTCCCTGGAAATTGACTGTGACAAGCGCTACGACCATGGATAGATTGATTCATTGTTGCCATACAATAGTATTGTAAGATTTTGGTAGTTTTGTGTCACGGGTGTCGGGTGGTTCTGATAATCCTATTTGATTGTGGATGGCGATATCATCGAATAGCAGAGTTAATTTCCTAAAATGTATTTCACTACGAGGAGTAGAGGAGTCACCCCACCAATTTCCTTGTACTACTAACAGTCTCCAATATCATTTCACCTTCTTTTTTCTGCAATACTTCAGGTGGATTTACGTGTCAAATTACTGAATTTATGCAGCTGTATCAAACTACAAATAGTGACTACAGACTAATTGACATTTCTCCACAGTTGAAACTTGACAGCTAAATCATTTTTGAGTAAACCATTCTAAATACTGAAATGGTGATGCTATGTCACTCAGTGAGCGTCCTCTAAACTACCTTGATCTATATATTTACACCTATAAATGTTTTCTCAAATATTGTTGATTACTGCTACGTAACTCTGTTGAAATAAGAATAGATATGTCATTGCATGTTTTAAGTGGAAGACTCATGTTACTCTCATATTTTTGACAATCGCAGTAGTATCTCTGGAGCAACTACTCAGTTCTCCTAAGCGAACCCATGATCCTATTCCTCGTTGTCAAGTTTGCACAATTTTTCAGTACCTCTCATTGCTATAAAGGAATCATTTTAAATAGTATTAGTTTAAGAATGATTACTAAAACAAAAGAATCAGTTCAAATGCAACAGCATCAGACTATGTAATATTAATTGCATGTTCACCTTCTGCAATAACATTTCCCTTCCTCTCAATGTTCAGACCTCAATCTCCTATGTTACAGTAATATATTAAAATTTTCTATTGTATTGAAAATTAATTTATACAAATCACTATCACACCTACAACTGCAACAATGGGAAGAGTACCGGTTCTAACATTAGCAACTCAAGGGAGGAATACAAGTTTCAAAGGCCTCAACGCCTCCAATGACACCATATCGACATCATGACCATCATCAATTTGTTTAAATCCTGTACTGGCCCTCCACGGAGGGCGCGGCAAAGCCGCGCCGGTCTTTCTAGTATCTCTAGTTTTCAGTTTATATATCTTTATTTCAGCTTATATCTCTCACATAGCTGAAAAAATGAGCGGGCAATTAGAAGTGCTACTTAGTATACATGTTTATCTTGGCCTTCTTATACTTTGCATGGATAGGCTAAGTTTTATTTGTTTGGCAACAAAGAGGTAGCAGTATTTCTAGAAGAACTGATGGATGTAATCTTTTATTTGCAGGTGGGAGGTAATGGCTAGAGGGACCTGATGCATGCTAACTAGAGATGAATGCTTTTGGACATATCCTAACTAGCTAGAGATGAATGCTTTTGTTAAGACTTAAATGATGAATTGTAATGAGTGCAAGCAAACCATGAGATGTGAATTGTGCAACTAGTGCAAACATCTGAGTTATGTATTATTCTATCTTGATGGCCAAATTGTCTTGATGTAACTTGTTTATCCAAGTTGTGAGCTTATGGATATATGATATAATTGTGAGCTATGATGAGCTTCATTGTCATGATTTTGTATTGTCCAAAATGAAATTGGTGATTTTGTGGTTCATTGATGGTATGTTTGATTGCATGATTAGTGCTAATCCTAAGGTTAATTAAAGGACAATTATGCTGTTAATTTCTTGCATTGATAGCGTCTAATGGTTGGACGCTATATAATATATCGCGTCTGACCATTGGTCGCTATAAGTTTGTAACTGGCGTCGAACGGTCGGTCGCTATATGTTTAACGTATCGTCCGACGGTCGGTCGCTATAAGTATGGTCGGACGCTATAACTTATAGCGACGCCACTTATAGGGACCGTTCAAGTCGGTCGCTATATGTTTATAGCGACCTACCGTAGGTCGCTATACTGACTTATAGCGACCAACCGTAGGACGCTGTAGATAGGCTGTGGTATAGTGCGCTTGCCTCCCCTCCCTCGAGCGAACTGGCCCCCGTGATGTGGCATGCTCTGCGCTGCCTTGACGACCGTGGCCCCGCGCACTGTCGGATGAAGCAGCGGCGCACTACACGCGCGTTCATGTACGTCGCTCGCTCGCTCAAGCGGAGGTAGCAGCCTAGCGGGCTTGCCGTCGAGCGCGCGTGCTGGAGATGTGGCCACGTCGTGACAACGAGCCCAGGCGCACGCTCAAGATGGTTGACCCAGCGCTCTGTAGGCTGCAGCGAGGCTGACGGCAAGGAGGAGAACACGCTGCTACCGTACTTCTAGCTTGCCTTCGCTTGTGCCAAGGCGCATGCAGAAGCGGAACCAACGATTTTGATTAAGAGGGCCGGACAAATGTGATCATATTTTTTACTGTGATAAAATCTACATAATTATATGTTTCAATAAATTTTCAAAAAAATCTACACTATTTCTAACCAAAATCATTATATTTTAATAAAAATGGGTAAAATTAATATTTTTTTTGCTATAAATATAAATATTTATATAGGTATTTAAATGAATCTACTATGATGGGGGGCGGGCCACGGCCCCTGCTAGCCCCCCCCTCCCCCTGGTTCCGCTTCTGAGAGCATGGGCGCGACCTTGGTGAGCGTGGCGTCCAGCTGCCTCGACGCTCAGCTCCAAGTCCAAGCGGCCATCGCCCCTTTATGCTTTGGTTTCATAGTTTTTTCATTTCTCGTAACATATGTTTTCAGGATGCCTACCATGCAATTCTGTTCTAGAATTTCAGGTTAGCACACATATATCATCACTATACCCATGAACTGGCTAATTCTCCCGTCGCCTTATCCACTGCAGCTTCAATTAATTCATCAGTATGGAATGATTGCTACATAGGGACAAAATTGTAATTTAGAAAAACAACTAACAGCCAAATAACTGCTATGTGACGGCAATGGCATATAAGGGGAGAAAAATTTAAACCAATGGCAACAAAGGAAAGTTATAATTTTCAATGGCAGATATGAGATAGGTATAGATTTGGATGGCATTAAGCAAATTTTCTCAACAACAAATGGTAAGGCCTACAAACAAAATTAGGTGGTTCTCATGAAGCTAACATGTGACCTACTATTCACATAATATAATGCTCTTTCGCAATCTTGTGTCAAATATTTTTACTATTAAATAAACTTAAATGAAAAGGTTTGAAATTTTGTCAAGCTCAAAAACTTTGGTGCAGGATGTGACTCCATCTGATTCTGAGATTATTTATAAATTTTAAAACATTAATCTCAAAACTTATGAATTTGCAAAAACTTGTACTTGACTCCTTCTGATTGGCTCAGCTTTTCAAGGAGATATAAAACTTGTACATGACTCCTCTTTAAAGATCATCTAGGTGTTGACGCCAAAAATCAACACATGGAGTCACCACTGACTGATTGCTTCATTTTCAAGCAAACTAGTAAAGGGATAATTTCAATTATGTCGAAGAACCTGTTTTACAGGCAAGAACAGCAAAGGATACTCCGATTCGCTGGAGCGCGCGGCTTGTTTGCACGAAGCTAGCAAAGCATAGCTACTGACGTAGATGTGAAAAATAAATGAAGAAAGTAAATGAACAGAATAGTATAAAAGTTTTGTTTTTGGACGATGTTGGTTGTTCCTCTACCGGCCTTAACCCTATATATATATAGGTGATCTGGACTTTGATCTCTACGCACGAGTATGGACTCCTATTCCTCAGCATCTCCTTGGTGCATGCCGCCATTCGCAGGACGTTGCTTGGTCTTCCATCGCTATCTTCCAGCGGACGTACTTGGTCTTTCCATTTGCTATTTTCCAGTACACGTGCTTGGTCTTTTCATCTCCTATTTTCCAGCGCAAATCCTAATCCAAGCCGCCACGACCAGAACGTGGCTCACCATCCCTGCACCTGCATGTCTTCTTGATTGTTGCCGCACGCACCGGTTGTTAGATCTCGCCTTCATATGACTACAATATACAAGTTTTTGTTGCATGCACATAGCTGCACTTTCGACAAAGAATTAAACAATGTAGGAGGTATGAATGTCTCACAAACTGCCACGTATGAGCGATGATTAACATTGAACTTAACCGGCTTTGTCTCCTTAATTTACTACTAATCACCAGCCATGATTAATATTATATTTAAGCAGCTTCTTGTGTTAACCAAACTCGTGCATAAGCCCAATATATCCATGCTTTTGTCATTACTAGCAAACATGTCCATGCGTTGCAACGGAAAAAATGTTACCAAATGTTTACTTAAAACATGGTTGAGAATGTTACCTATATTTTTTTCTTTTCTATAATATTTAAAATTTATAATTCATTTTTCAATGACAATGACATCCACAACATAAGTTCACATTCAGAATGACAATAATATGATAGTATAATATTAAATCTGCACCGAATTAAAAAAAACTTCATGAGTGAAGTCATTTCTTTTGCTTCAGCTCCACAAGCAGCTCCATCCTGTGAAGCTGGAGTTGTTTTTACACTCCATTTGACAAAATAGCTCCAATTAGACAAAATACTTCCTAAACTACAAAATGACTATCACTACAGGAAACTGGCTCTTTGCCGACTGCAATTTTCTTTGCCAACTGTTTTTTTTCGACACTCGGCAAAGAGGTCCCTTTGCCAACTGGAATTTCCTGCAGTCGGCAAAGCAGGATTTGCCAACTGCCTGGCTTTGCCGACTGCCAGGCAGTTGGCAAAGCCATGGCTTTGCCGACTGCCAGGCAGTTGGCAAAGAATTGCAGTCGGCAAAGGCAGGCCATGGTTGACGCCATCCACACCGTCACCTTTGCCGACTGCCACTCCGTCAGCAGTCGGCAAAGGTGCAGGCTTTGCCGACTGCCATCCTCCCTGGCAGTCGGCAAAGGCTCTTTGCCAACTGCCACTGATGGCAGTCGGCAAAGAATTAATTTTTTTTTTTGATTTTCGATCCCAGTTTTTTTGTGTTGCCTTGCTACAGTAAGTATATGATATATTCCAAGTTTGGGGTCATTTTGATTTATTTTGCTATATTTCATTGATTTTTGCTGTTTCTTTGATTTTTTCCGGCAGCTCTAGATTTGAACTGCAGGTACATGAAATAATGGAATCCGGCAATTTAGAAAATGATACTCATGATGTTTGGAGCATGTTGAGGCCGTGTGCGGGGCCTCGCGTGAAATTTCGACCGTGTTGGTGTCGGAACACGTCGAGGCACGCGCGTGAAAAGTGTTTTTAAATTTTATAAAATCGAAACGGAGTCCGAAAATGACGAAACTTGATGACGTGTCTTGCCATCGCATGCGGAGGCTGTGGTAAAAATTTGAGAAAGTTTCGAGCAAGTGGCGATGTCGGGTGGCTAAAACCTGGACTAACGTCGGGTGGCTAACTTGTTATCACATGTGGAGATGTCCAGGTTTTAGCCACCCGATGTCGCCACTTGCTCGAAACTTTCTCAAATTTTTACCATAGCCTCTGCATGCGATGGCAAGACACGTCGTCAAGTTTCGTCATTTTCGGACTCCGTTTCGATTTTATAAAATTTAAAAACACTTTTCACGCGCGTGCCTCGGCGTGTTCCGACACCAACACGGTCGAAATTTCACGCGAGGCTCCGCACACGGCCTCAACATGCTCCAAACATCATGAATATCATTTTCTAAATCGCCGGATTCCATTATTTCATGTACCTGCAGTTCAAATCTAGAGCTGCCGGAAAAAATCAAAGAAACAACAAAAATCAATGAAATATAGCAAAATAAATCAAAATGACCCCAAACTTGAAATATATCATGTACTTACTGTAGCAAGGCAACACAAAAAAACTGGGATCAAAAATCGAAAAAAAAATTAATTCTTTGCCGACTGCCATCAGTGGCAGTTGGCAAAGAGCCTTTGCCGACTGCCAGGGAGGATGGCAGTCGGCAAAGAATTTCTGAGAAAAAAATAAAAAAATAACCTCCGGTAGAAGCGACGGCCACGTGTGGCCTGCTCCTCCGGTAGAAGCGACGGCCACGTCGCGCGGAATTCCTCACGCCGTCGGATCTGCCATTCGATGGATGAGATTTGTTGAATCAGATTTTAAAGGGATCAGCTTCTTCAGCTTTTACTTGCCACCTGCAACTTTAAATCAGCTTCTATTTATCTTGCTGGGCTCCTAATGAGAATCCAGGAAAACAAAATAAATACCCAACTCCTGATTCTCCTTCCCGACCCTTCTAAAAAAACTCGCCTCCTCCCGTACAGGCTGCCTCATCGCTTCCTCTCTCTCGCTCCCGTCTCCCTCCTCCCCCGACGCGGGCGGAGCGCCGGCGCTCGCGGCACGCGGTGCAGCGGCCAGCCCCGTGAGGCCCGCTGGTGGCCGTCCCTGGTCACGGAGCGGCGCTGGTCGGCCTCGCCGGTGGCCACGGCGGCGGATCCCTGTGCGCTGCCTCCTCCTGGCGGTTTGTAGCCGCTCCACGAAACCCTAGGTGCCTCCTCCGGCGGTTGCGGCGAGGCTGACGGCTGTATCTCACCGAGGCCGTGCTCGTGGGCGTCCCCAGTGCTGCCTCCTCCCACTGGTAAGAAACCTATTTGCCTCTTCGGCGGTGGCTCCGAAGCTCGCGACAGCAGGCAGCAACAGCCACGTGCGGGGGCTGGCCTTTTGGGATGCCCTGTTCCAGGGATTTCTTTGGTATTTCTTTTTAAAATTTTGGGTGAATCGATGTATAGTATATGGAGGCCAATCCATTCCCTTGGCAGGAGATATTTCCAAGAGGCTGATGTTCAATCTATGACATATCGATAGGTAACCTGTAAGTCAATTTTTGATCGATTCTTCTCGTTCTCGATTCTGATAAATATGCATGTGTAAATCTTCCACTTGCAGTTCGTTCATACATGGGGAACTGCATACTCAATATTAGAATTTTGGTTTATTACTTTTACTGAATCGGCATCTTTTTTTAAATTGTCTGGCCAACAATACAAATACCAGTGTTATTTAAACACCAGTTAGGTACATCCAAACCATTCTAATTATGGCCTAATTAAGATGACTTGCTGAAAAAACTTACTTATGCATTCCAATAATTTCTCCACCTGTCGTGGAACGTATGATATTTTCCTAGCAATTTTAGAAAAATGAGTGAGAAAGTATGCAACATATATTGTTTCGGATACTCAGTATTTTTTCCCAATATTTACCAGTAGAACATATAATGTGTTTGTCAACCTTAGAGCACGCTCTTGAATTATATTTATATTTTCTAAAATTGCATTGCATTAATGCCTGATTATGGGTTGTTTACTATGGATAAAAGTTTAACCATTGCCCTAATTTAAGATGGTATTGGTCTTCTTAGGATTGTAGTACTACTGGTAGGAGATGTATTTTTTTCCTTTTTGTGGTTAGTAATGCATGGTTGAGTGTTCTGGAAATTGTCTTCATTATTGCTCCTGAAGTATGAAAGCTTATAATCTTTTTAATTCTCTGATGTGGGCATTTCCCCTTTTGTTGATACTTTGCATTTGTCGTGTTATTGTGTGGTATTGAACTTGTAGATCTGTCTGACATATGAACTTGTAGATCTGTCTGACATATGATGGCATTTGTCGTGTTAATTCTCTGATGTGGGCATTTCCCCTCTGATGTGCACTTGTCGTGTTAAAGTGTACAATTTTTTTTGTCAAGATTCATTCCCTTTTAAATAAGTGCAGTTGCCACATATTTATATACTTCGACTAGCTAGATTGAAGGTTGTATTCTTTCAACACTGGAACTTGATATTACAACTGCGCTCCTTAGTTTCCAGGACGTACATGATATGGGATATGAAAGCTGAGCCTTTTTTTATTCAATGCTATAGTGTGACACAACTTATTAACTCCCATCCTTCCCACGCTGTAGTGTGCTTATTATATGTATAAATTTCTGTCAAATTGACAGTGGGTTATGTTCACTGCTGGTGGTTTATAATTGTTTTAGATATTTTTGACACAACTTATTAACTGCTATAGTGTGACACAACTTATGTATAAATTACTGTCAAATTAACTGCTATTAGTGCTGTAATGAACTTAGATATTTTTGTTCTCACTAATTGTTTTTCTTTTTCAGGAGGGCTCCCATTGGAGGCTAGCCGGAGGAGCACGACTCGGCACTGCCCCGCTAGCCTTTCTTCACCGGCACCTGCGGTATGACCCCTCTTTCCGCCACATGTACTCGTAGGTCGCGTTACCCAGTTAGGCGTCTCCCGTCCGAAACGGATACGGTTGGAAGTATGCGTTCTTCGCATATGTATAACCGTATCCATTTCGGATTGTCCACGTTATTTGGACAGCCCGAGGATGCGCAGACGAGGTTAGCTCCCATGTTCCGCTGCCGTCCGAGTCGGAGTTTCGGCAGGACCTCCCCGTTGTTCTCTGGATACACACTCTCCCCGCCGGGACGTGTATCGGGAGAACAGCGGGGAGGTGCTGCCGAAATTTCGTCTCGGACGGGAGTGGAGCATGGAAGCTAACCTCGTCTGCGCATGCTCGGGTGGGATTAGGACCTATCCTTCACCTATTAGATGGTAGGAGCGGAGCATGGAAGTTAACATTGCCGCATGACAGAGCATGGGTGACCGTGAGTGGATGTACTCGGGCTTCGCAAGTAAGAGCCACGAATGGATCAGGGGGACGACTGAGTTCTTGGAGCATGCATTTGGCCCAGCTGCTAAAGGGTCGATTCGGATGCCGTGTCCCTGCAGCGAGTGCAGGAACAAGAAGAAGAAAGTAAAGGCTCAAGTGTTGAGAGATCTGTTCAAGCACGGGTTCGTTCCAAACTATACCCGTTGGCGCCACCATGGTGAATACCATCCTATTAGGGACGAGGTGGTGCGACCCATCCTCGAGGAGTATGATGGCGATGCCGGGATGGCAGACATGATGGCAGACTTCCACGAAGCACGGTTTGGCGAAGGAATGGATGTGGAGGAAGATCCGGAGGAAACCGCGAAGGCCTTCTACGACATGATGGAGTCGGCACAGAAGCCCCTTCACGAGAAGACAAAGCTTACGCAACTGGATGCCGTCTCACGCCTGATAGGGTTGAAGTCGCAGCTGGGCATTAGTCGAGACGGCTTCGATCTCGTGTTGAGCATTGTTGGGGGACTGCTTCCGGCAGATCATGTCCTGCCGACGAACACCTACGCTACACAGAAGCTCCTTCGTGCACTTAAGATGCCGTATGAGGGGATCCATGCTTGTCCGAAGGGGTGCGTCCTGTTCAGGGGAGACCTCGAGGAAGCAAAAACCTGTCCGAAGTGCGATGCCTCTAGGTTTGTGTTGGTAGAAGGCTCTGATGGCAGCATGAAACAGTCTAAGGTCCCCGAGAAGGTCGTACGGCACCTTCCTTTCCTATCGAGGCTGCAACGGCTGTATATGACGGAGGAGTCCGCGAAACAGATGACGTGGCACAAGAATGGCAAAAGATACCATCCTGACAAGATGGTACACCCGGCGGACGGTGATGCATGGAAGCACTTCGATAACATGAATCCTGTCAAGGCTATGGAGGCTCGGAATGTACGCGTAGCGCTGGCAACAGATGGGTTCAACCCGTTTGGAATGATGGCGGCCCCGTACACTTGCTGGCCCGTGTTTGTGATCCCCCTCAATCTCCCCCCCGGCGTCATGTTTGAACCTAAGAACGTGCTCTTGACGCTGATAATACCTGGACACCCGGGCGACAATATGGGTGTGTTCATGCAGCCGGTGTGGGATGAATTGGAACTTGCTTGGGAAGAGGGGGTACTCACGTACGACCGGGCTACGAAGAGGAACTTCAGAATGCATGTGTGGTACCAGTATTCAATACATGACTTCCTGGCGTATGGCTTATTCAGCGGGTGGTGTGTTCACGGGAAGTTCCCTTGCCCGACATGCAAGGCAGATGTGATGTTCACCTGGCTGGCCAAGGGCGGCAAGTTTTCTTCTTTCGACAAGCATCGCCAATTCCTGCCTGAGAACCATGAATTCAGGCTAGATGTAAAGCACTTCAGCAAAGGCGTTCAAGTCACCGGCCCCATTCCGCAGGTTAAGAGCCCTGCCGCCGTCCTTGCCGACATACAGGCTCTCGAACCTGAGGAAACAGGTGGGTTTAAGGGATATGCTCGGGACCACATGTGGACTCATATATCGGGCTTGACTAGGCTCCCCTACTTCAAGGACCTTCTTCTTCCACACAACATCGATGTAATGCACACAGAAAAGAATGTGGCCGAGGCACTCTGGTCAACACTCATGGACGTTGGCAAAAAGTCGAAGGACAACGTCAAGGCTAGACTGGACCTGGAGATGATCTGTGATAGACCAAACCTGGTGATGAAGACCCCTGCGCCCGGCAGGAAATGGAAAAGGGGGCCGGCCGATTACATCCTGAAAAGGGCAGATAGGAAGGAAGTTCTGCAGTGGATCAAGACGTTGAAGTTCCCCGATGGGTATGCGGCGAATCTGAGCAGGGGTGTGAACTTGCAGACTATGAAAGTCTTAGGGATGAAGAGCCATGACTTCCACATATGGATTGAGCGGATCCTTCCTGCGATGACCAGGGGATACCTCCCAGAGCATGTGTGGCGCGTCCTGGCAGAGTTGAGCTTCTTCTTCCGCCAGCTTTGTGCCAAGGAGTTGTCTCGGGATGTTTGTGTTGAACTGGAGAAGGCTGCACCTCTGTTGCTCTGCAAGTTGGAGATGATATTTCCACCCGGCTTCTTTCTGTCCATGCAGCATCTGATCTTGCACCTACCGCGCGAGGCACGGTTGGGGGGTCCCGTGCAGGCCCGTTGGTGCTATCCAATCGAGAGGTGTCTAAAGCTTCTTCGGAAAAATTGTAGAAATAAAGCCAAGATTGAGGCTTCCGTGGGAGAGGCCTCCGTTCTAGAGGAGGTGTCGACCTTCACACAGGCGTACTATACTGAGAAGCTTCCCAGCATGCACAATCCAACCCCTCGTTACAACGCTGACGAGAACTCATCGATACTCAGCCTTTTCCAAGGGGATCTCGGGAGTGGAAGCGCAGGTACCAACAAGCAGTTGAACCATCAGGAGTGGCAGACTATCATGTTCACATTGTTGATCAACCTTGATGAAGTGATTCCTTATCAGAAGTAAGTTCTCAATGAGCTTGTTACCTACGCCGTCACTATCCTCCGTCTATCATGGTCTAACCCTCTAGTTTCTTCCTTCTTTCAGGGAATTTATTAGTCAATACTGGAGAGGCAATAGGGCTCCTACCGAGCAAGAAGAAGACAATCTTCTTAGACACGGTGTGCCTGATTTCATCTCCTGGTTCTGTACAAAGGTACCAACCAACTAACCTCTTTCCGACTTTGTGATTCCACTTTGCTCCCCGGAGCGAGTTATGTAACGATCTCCTACCCTTGCAGGCCCGAACGGATGCAGAAATGAGCGATGAATTGAAACAGGTGGGCCGTGGCTTCTCCCGTAGGGTGAAGTCATTCACCGTTTATGATGTGAATGGCTATCGCTTTCGCACGAGAAGCTACGAGGAGAGTCGACCCAACCTAAAAACCATGTGCTGCGGAGTTCGTACGCCCGGCACGGATGGGAAGGACTACTATGGCATAGTCGAAGAGATATACGAGCTCAACTTTAAGGGTGCCGGGACTTTAGCGCCGGTGGTATTCAAATGCCATTGGTTCGATCCTGATATCACGAGGAAAGACCTTACGATAGGTCAAGTCGAGATTCGACAGGACTCCAGCTATAAAGGAGACGATGTCTACATTGTGGCCAACCGAGACGCCACACAAGTTTATTACCTCCCATGGGCGTGCCAAAAAGACGAGAAGCTTGCGGGGTGGAGCCTTGTGCATTTGGTGTCGCCGCGCGGCAAAGCGCCTCTCCCAAACGACGACGATTACAACTTTGACCCAAGCACCGATGAGTTCTATCAACCTGAGGGGCTAGAAGGTACCTTGGAGATCGACATTGGTTCGCTCATGGGCATGGAAGTAGACAACGAAATCGATGAGGACGATGGTGAGGAGGTGCAGGATGCCAGGGACTTAAGAATGCTTGAGCGATGGCAGATGCAGCGCGATGGAGTTGTCCAGGAGGAGGTACATGATGATGACTATGGAGACGATGAGGATGATGATGACAGTGATGACTTAAGGGAGCTCGACAATATTGATAGCGATGACGATGATAGTGATAGAGATGACGACTCCACGCCCTAGATATTACCATTCGCGGAGATAATTACGAGGCCATGTAATACTATATTGTTATTATTATGTTCCTTTACAAGTACTTGTCATTTATTTATGCTAACAGTTTTGTTCTTTGTCATTGCAGGCACTCGGCAAAATGCCAGGCGGACGGCGGCAGCGGCCGCATCGAGCAGTACGCTCGGCGTACCAGGTCCCCCCGCAGGAGACCGCCGACGACGACGAGGAGGAGGAGGAGGTGTTGGTGCGCGGGTCGTCCAGTAGGGGGTCCCAGCCCCCCAGCGGACGTCGCCAGGCGACCAGGAGGCTGCCGTTCTCGTCCTCGCAAGGGGGGACGATGTCGCGTGACGACGAGCACGGCGGTGACGACGACGACGATGATGACGACGACGACGGTGACGACGCGCCTACACCAGGCGAGACGGCTTCGACTTCGTCAGGCGTGGCCAAGGTGTACTCGCGCGGGCCCACGCAGCTTCCTAGGGTGCGGCCGCAATTCCACCAGCGCCCGGTGATCACACCCGTCGGCCAGACGTAAGTAACCATTATTGATTTCACTACTTGTTCATATGACATGTCAAAAATCGAACTGAAGACTAACAATTGTTCTTAATGACTCGTGCAGTTCTTGGAAGATTGTGAGTGGAGCAGGTCAAGCACGCCATATCAATGGCATCCAGGGCCTCCTGATTAAGGAGTACTACCCTGGCCTTGTCAACGTCAACGGCGAGATGAAGGTGCCCACCAAGTGGTCCCACTTCTACCTCATCGAGGAGGGTGGCGAGACCATCGCGGCAAAGATAAAGAGGGAATTTTGGGTGAGTCTTTCGACGCACCGCATTGCTAAATAGTACGCATTCGTCGGACTTCTTGCAAAAAGGAAATGCTACATGATGTGTCTGTGTGCAGGACTTCTTCACGTGCGAGGAGGGTAAAGCGGCCCAGGCGGCGCGAGTGCAGGAGGCGGTCTGCAAACATCGTCTCAAGGACCTGTACCATGAGGCGCGCATACAGGCCATCCGCGACTTCCACGCCAACGTGCTTGGAGAGAACATCAAGAAGCCCCAAATCCGCCAGAGAATGAACTCGAGGGAGGCCGACCTCACCCAAGCGCAATATGAGCAGGTAATTAAGTATGACAACATTCGTTCAGATTCCTTCAGTGAAACATTACACTAATCTTCTCGCATGTCAAATACTTGATGTCATGCAGGTGTGTCCGTCGTGGTGCGACAACCACAGGGAATGCTGGACGGAGATTGTGCGCATGTGGCGCACGGATGAGGCGTACGCGAGGCGCGCCGACCGTCAGGGCCGCCGCGCGTAGATGCGAGGGGTGTCACACCACCAAGGGAATCAGCCCCTCCCCCAGTTCGCGACAAGATGGGTATGCGTCCGTTCATGTCTCAATCCTTGCGCTCAATTGTCAATGCTTGTAACCATGTTTGTGTTTTCAATGCAGACGCAGACGCACGGTGGGCAGGAAATCAACGAGTACACCGCGTACCTCCTCTCTCACAAGGGCAAGGCGACGGATCCGAACAACGTCTACAACCCGGAGGATGGGCCCGATGCGTACACCAACCCCACCGCCTACGAGAAGGCCACCGAGTACACCGTCGCGGCTCGCCAGCGCTACGGGGAGACGTTCGACCCCACCGCCGAGCCCCTGGACACAGACCTCCTGCAGAGGTTGGGACCAGGGAAGCAGCACGGCCGCTACTACATGGCCCACAGCGCCCTCGACCCGTCCCAGGTTCCTACGCTGACCCAGGTTCGATCCACGCCCACGAGCTCCGGCGACATCCCCGTAGCGCCCCGGCGGCAGTCAGCGTCACAGGTAAGTGCCGTTTCGTTCGTCGTTAACTCGTTTCGCACCTGTACATACAATCAACACTGCGGATGTAATATTGCAGGCCCAGATGGAGGCCAAGATAGAGGAGAGGATCGCCACGTTGCACGCGCAGATGATGGCGCAACAGATGGCTTACCAGCAAAGCCTGCAGCAGCACTACAACACTCAGATGCAGAACATGCTAGCTTCTTCCAGTCCATGCAGACGTCCGGGGCGTCTACACCGCCTCCTCTTCCAATGTTCGCTCCACCGCCTCCTCCTCCAGAGTTTTTTCCTGTGTCTGCTCCTGTCGCTCCTGGAGGGACCCCGGTGAGTATACTAATGACATCACTTGGCTTTAACTGTGCGTCCATGCTGCAGATACTAATGACATCACTTGGCGTTTAACTTGTGCAGGTACAGTCGGCGGGTTCGAACCCGTCTCCTGGAGGTCCGGCCATCAGATGATGTCGTATCCACCACCTGCACCCTATCCACCGTATCCACCTCCGCGTGGCCCTCCTCCGACGTACTCGTGGCCGCCGGTGCACGGAGGGTGGCAGTACTCGCAGGCGCCTCAGTTTGGGTTACCGTGGGAAAACCCTAGGGCTCTGGGGGCGGAGCGGACGACGACGAGACCGGGGACGGTGCGACGAGCTAGGTACTTGTCGATTCTGTTGTCATGTATCCACCGTATCGGGGCTCTGGGGGCGGAGCGGACGACGAGACCGGGGACGGTGCGACGAGCTAGGTACTTGTCGATTCTGTTGTCATGTATCCACCGTATCGTCGAAGTTGTTGTCATGTATTTCTTTTCTTCGTTATGGACCTAGACTTGTTATGTTGAACTTCGTGTGATGGACGTCGACTTGTGGTGTTTGACGTGTTGGACTTCATGTGAGGTTGTAATGCATTTGTGTGGTTGTTATTGTATATGTGAGATATATGTGATGTGCGTTATTGTGATATATGTGGTGATGTTGGCGACAAAGTGATGAAATTGTGATATAAATGGTGCTACCGGTGCTTCTGGTGAAATTGGATTATAATTTGTGATTTTGTAGGGTTTTGATGCGAGAAAACAGAAAACAGAAACAAAAAAATTCCAGCTTTGCCGACTGTTTACAGTCGGCAAAGCTGGCAAACAGAGTCTTTGCCGACTGCAACTACGAAAGCAGTCGGCAAAGAAATTCAAAAAAAAATTCTTTCTTTGCCGACTGCAATTACGAAAGCAGTCGGCAAAGATTATTTCAAAAAAAAAAAAATTCTTTCTTTGCCGACTGTAATTCTGAAAGCAGTCGGCAAAGATTATTTCAAAAAAAAAAATTCTTTCTTTACCGACTGTAATTCCGAAAGCAGTCGGCAAAGAATATTTCAAAAAAAATATATTTTTTTTCTTTGCCGACTGTAATTCCGAAAGCAGTCGGCAAAGATTATTTCAAAAAAAAAAATTCTTTCTTTACCGACTGTAATTCCGAAAGCAGTCGGCAAGGAATATTTCAAAAAAAAATTATTTTTTTCTTTGCCGACTGTAATTCCGAAAGCAGTCGGCAAAGATTATTTCAAAAAAAAAAATTCTTTCTTTACCGACTGTAATTCTGAAAGCAGTCGGCAAAGAATATTTCAAAAAAAAATATTTTTTTCTTTGCCGACTGCCGAGCTGGCGACCAGTCGGCAAACAATTTTTGAAAAAAAAATTCTTTGCCGACTGTCGAGAAACCAGCGGTCGGCAAAGCCTGCCGTTAGGGCTGACGGCGCCACGTGGCTTTGCCGACTGCTGGCGTGGCAGTTGGCAAAGCCTTTGCCGACTGTGTGCCACGTGGCAGTCGGCAAAGCCGCCTTTGCCGACCCAGGCTTTGCCGACTGCTCTTTGCCGACTGCCACGTGGCTTTGCGGTCGGCAAAGCCTTTGCCGACTAGGTTTAAGTCTTTGCCGACCGGGGCAAGCAGTCGGCAAAGAAGCGTTTTCCTGTAGTGTATTACGCCCTTCTCTTTCCCTTCTATTTTTCCATCTCCTTCTCTGGTGGCCTCTATCTCGCACGGTGCCCACACTCCGCTCCAGCTTGCCATTAATAACGCTCACCGATGTTGGCAGCCTTCGCGCCCTCCCGGATGGCCACACTCACAATGCTGCCAGCCCAGCGTGCTCCCTCCCTATTGTTTGGCTAGTCCGCGCAGGCCGTGCCTAGGTGGCACATGCCCTGGCGACCACATCCTAGTGGCCGTGTGTCCCGAACTGCACCACGGTAGCCTAGCGCCGCAGGGCAAACCTGACATCATGGTACAGTGGGGTCTATGAGCATGGATTGGAGACAGGTGAAGTCACTATTTTCAGCTCTATCCCACCCAAACCTATGTGAGAGCTAGTTTGGGGGCTCTCTAGGTGAAGCCTTTTGGTTTTACCTTGTTTGACACAAAATGACTCCAAACAGCTTCTGAAGCCGGTGCAGAAGCCGTGTAAAATGGGGTCTTACTTGAATATATCATGATTTTAATTTTTCATACTCTCTAGTGTTGGTAGAGATAGATATCAAGTTTCTTATTTCTTTCGAGAACCCATAAAAATACATAATTTTGATATCCAATTAAAGTAAACGAGAAGTTAATGTTGTTGGAGACCTCTCTCTCAGTTTTCATATGGCAGCATTCATCGAGGATTAACTGGTGTATGTCTACAACTTGGAGATACATTAATTTTGATTAGATTAGATGACAAACTGATGAAGATTTTTATTCATGATTTGATTAGTTGGACCATCAGTTGATCCAGGCTCTAATAATAAATAAGTTCTATTATAATCTTCGTCAACAACTGCAACTTAGTGGTGGAATATTTATTATTTATTTATTTATTATTATTTATTTATTTATTAAGGGTTATAGAAGGGTCCAGAGTTCTTTTTTTTCAGAAAATCATCATATTACTGATTCGTCACAGCATCCCAAGTAGTATGATTTATAAGGTTATAGCGCATGAACCTTCACTAAAGAGGCATCCGTTTCCACAATAATGTTTGAGATCCCCAAAGATGACACCATCTCAAAGCCACTGCACACCCCAGCAGCTCCGCATGGCAGGCGCTTTGGAGGTGGTCTTCTCTTCCCGCTCCGCTTTAATCACTGCAGATTCATCCCGAGGACATAGCCCAGCCACCGTCAGTACTGCTGCTATAGAAAGCGCCATTTGAATTTAGTTTGATTTCGCCCTGACCTGGCTTTCTCCATCTGGTACGTAGTCTGAAGATTTTCCGGCAACAGACGCTCTTCTGTGCAGGCTTCAAATGATCGGCCTGGGCAGCTGTCCATAGGCAACTTCAAAAGCCGTTCTCCGTCAGAGTTTTGGAACTGTGTCACGGGACATTAAACACAAATAGAGCACAGACATGTTACCGTACGTGGAAAGTGGACGAAAGGGAACACTGCCGTGTTACCAAAAAGAAGGCATAGGGACATCACGAGCAGGCGACGGAACAGGACAGTATAATTAGGTTGGACGAAAAATTATTAGCGCCAGAATTTTGCCTAGTGAGATTGAGTCACGGACGATTATATCTTATGTCTTAGGTCATGGACGGTTACATCTTATATCTTACAGGTGGAAAAAAATCATAGCGAAAATTTTGGCTCTTTAGTATTAGGTATAGATAGATATAGATTTCTCATTAGACTTATCGACCATTAGTAAGTAGCTGCCCGACCAGCCGATTAAACATTTTTACTAAAGCATAAGAGCTTTTATGTATCAAATTTGATAACTAAGCCAAATTAAACGTAATTTTGACTAATCAGCCAAATAAACTATAAGAAGGTGTCAAATTTGGTTGCCAACACTAGGGGCATAAAACACACCTTATATCATAGTTGTAGTGCTGGACATATATAAAACTTTATGGTTGAATTTTTTTTCATTTGAGACTGTTTGGTCCCCCAATTAATACATTATTCATAGAAGTTGACACAATAGATTAGTTGATTGTGTTGTCATGGGTTTAAATCCTAGGTATGTATGTGCACTTATTTTGCAGAAAAGTCATGTGGTTAGCTGGTGGGTTTCTACCATCATTAAAAAAATTTGCTATTTTTTATAAACAACTTTTATTCTAAGAAGTGATAATTTTACGGCAGCTCACATTACTAACCGTTCATATAATTTTTGTGACCAACTCTAAAAAGTCATGCAGCTGCAAAAAGCGCTTCCAGAAATCAAATCCGATCGTTTCCAAAAAGTAGTGAATTCAACAGGCCAAACAGCGATTAGTTATTTCTCCTTGCGCATATATGTAGTGTAGGATAATCTTTTAAACCATGTTTTCCATGTGACCAGTATTTAAACATGTTTCCAAAGTGAAATTCAACAACCATGAGCACGAATTATGCTTTATGCCCACAGCCTTTATATAATACACTAAGTGCTTATTGGCTGCACTACAACCACCCCAATCAATCCATGTAGATTGGGGTTCATCCAAACTATCGTGAAGTGGCATTTAGCATCAAACAATAGAGTTTCAGCTATCACAGAACTGAAACTTATGGTAGCTACTCTACTGAATAATGATTTCCATTGCAAACACAAATATTGTACCTCAGCTGCATTACGAATCGTTTGAATGGAAGTTTTCCAGATGCATCCGCTATTCAGCTTAGATTCCAAGATCGACCCACCAGCAAACTCTAGTTAATTAAATTGTTCTAAAGTCAGAGACAAGTATAGACAGAATGTAACCAATGGCAAAAAATGGACTGGAAATTGCAAGACACAGTAGGTTTATATGGCATAAATATCTAAACCACTAAAGCAATATAAAAATTGCTTTTGAAGACATGAGATCTATCAAAGGGCGTGCTAGCAAGAGTCTCACAGCAGAGCCAAATTGGCTTTATTATATATAATGTTTCCACAATTGTTCGTCAAGAAGATAGGAGACTCCCGGTGTATAAGGTCATTGTACCACCACCACTTAATCCCTCACTTAATCCCTCTGCCATCTCCTTGATATCTGTAAAAGCCTCCGTGCTGGGGTTAAAGACTGAAGGACATACGGAAACCTAGTTCTTTTCAACTTCGACGACACAACAGTATTCTGCCATCCTCCAAGACATCCAATACCTGAATATGTAAACACTCTGTGGGCACTCGTATCGTGTACGCCTTGACCCATACACTCTTGTTATAATCGGTCACGCGCCATACGTAGGCATACAGGCGAAGGCCACCTACAGAGTCGGCGTACTTTATGTTGTCATGTGAACCATACACAAGGCTCCCTTGAGCTCGGTTAGAGCAATGCGCCCTAACTCATGATCACCTCGGGCCCCAATGGCGGGCCTTTGATCGTCTCCATCCACACTTCGCTCTCGAGGTCAAAACCAGCTACACGGTTCCAAACTGGAGTTGTTGCATATGTCATGTAAGGCATGAAGTAGAGGACGCCATTGACCGTGGCCCTGTGTTTGGAGGAAAAGCAGGTAGTGGGTGGCGGCCTTTGCCGCCATGTCGGCTCTGCACCATCGTCCGTGATCGTAGCGACCTCACAGACCGTCGTGGGAGTTTCGTAGAAGCGCAGGACCTTGTAGGCGCCAGATGGAGTAGCACGGCCAAAGCTGAAGTTGCTCCACCTGTCGACGTCCCTGCCGACGGTGAATGCACGCCTGGCCGCCGGATCGACGATCATGGCGCCGAGCCGCATCCTGTCGACGCAGATGAGGTCCAGGCGGGTCGGCGCCAGCATTGCGCTCTCCTTGACCTCGAACACCCTCAGGACGTCGCCGTGCGTGTCCAGCACCCGCAGCTTGTGGTCCGGCCCCCATCCGAACACGCCGACGATGAGAGGGCCGGCGTGGGATCTCTGCGCGGCGACGAAGCCCGGGTCAGAGATTAGGGTGCGCCACGCCTTGGACACGCACCGGAACCGGCACAGGGCTTTCAGCGGCAGCCTCACTAGCACGTCGAAGACGACGTTCTCCGGCAGCGACACGCAGACGCCGTCGTCGTCGGAGATACTCCGGCAACGAGAGCTTTGTATGACTTTCATTGTTTTGTTACGGCCTCCTGTTATTAGAGATACTCCGTACTATATATGAACAGTCGGTTCAGTTGTCGATCCAATAAACACGGGCAACGACTGATCGATGCTGACGTCGTACCCCAATCAGATCAGATTACCTATATGCGAACGACAATCTGTTGTACTTGAATTATCTCAATATCATATATAGATCTATGTATGTGTGCCTTCTTTAATAAATATACTCCCTCCATAACCGAACATAAGATATCTATATATCTACTATAAAGACAAACCCCACTATGCTATGTATGTGTGCCTTTCCTTGTTTTTTTTTCCTTTTTTTCATCGAGTTTCCATACGTTTATGTTTCTTAGGGTTAAGTCTGTTTGAATTGAAAAAACTCTTGTTCTGATTTTTTATGTTTATATTCTTAACTACCAAATATGGCCGTATATTACAATACAAGAAAAACTATCGAATATTAATTAGAGAAGCTATCGAATATTAATGAGAAATGAGGACAAGAACCATCACAGATCAAGCTACTCCCTATGCTGCACAACGTTGTGTCATGCATTAATACCATACCACAATCAGATCTTCTCCGTGCGTTCCACTCTATCACAGTGGTACTGTCAAGTAGATATGAGCAAATTGAGCCTGACCCGATCCGGCCTGTAGGGCTGACCCGAGCCCGATGGGTTGAAGCCCGCCCACGAACCTTAATAGACTGGGCCTCGTCACAGATCTTGCCCAGAATTTTTTTTCTTGGCCGAGCCTAGCCAAAAAATACTATTTTTTTTGCTATTTTACACTATAAATTGTACGGACGGCTTGCCCAGGCCCTGGGCCCTGGCCTAAAAAATTAGGTCCAACTAGCCTAATGAGATGGTCATGGACGGGACCTTTTCGGCCCGAATTAACCAAGCTTTTTTCGGCCTGGTCTGTAAAATGCTCATGTCTACTCTCAGGTTGCCAGCTCGCTCAACCATGGTCGTTAGGCAACGCCCATGCCGCCACAAGAACTATGCCTACTCAGCCACCTTCGGGGCCGCACCCGCACAGCATTGTGCCGCCCCACCGTGCTGTAGCGCAGTGCTGATTCAGGTTCGCACTATGGCCACACACAACCAACCCAGGCTACCTGGTTGTCCCGGATGATACCACGCACGCGTGCTATTGTAGCTTCCATGCCTGCATAGACGCCGTGTCGCCCCACCGTGTCGCCACACAGTGCCAGCCTAGGTCTGTACAACGGCCGTCACACAAGCCGCACAAGTTGTACAGCCATGGCTAATGATACTGCACACGTGTTGATGTGGCCGCCACGCACACATGGGTGCCATGCCGCTGTGCAGTACTAGCCTAGATCCACACAATGACCACACACTTTTGGCGTAGACTGCCTTGCATGGCTGATAACACCGCGCACACTCATGGCTTGTTGGTTCAAACCACCTTATTGGGACCATTATGCCCCGCACGTGGCTCTATTGTATCGTGTCACTAGCAGCATAATAAATTATAGTTCCCGTGCAACGCACAGACACGTTTGCTAGTATATCCCTAATAATAAAGAGACAAAATCTCAGGGTCTTTTTTGGGTCCATCCATTTATTGATCCACCTCTTCCTAACTCCCAACACGAAAACTATTCTTCTCCATCTATCTAACATGCCCTCCTAATTTATAGAACATATGGAAGACTTCTTGGGTTAGGACTCCTGCTCCAAATAAATTATAACATTAAATACCTAAATAGGAATTCTAACCTAAATAAGAGTAGAGATGACAGAAAAAGCAACTACTGATAAGGACTTGACACCATCGGATACGACCATTGATTATAAGGTGTGCTCGTTCCTATATTTGCATAGTGATTTTGGGTACAATTCACTTGGTTCCACATGTATGTATCGCTATTTGAATGTAGGTATAAATATGTCTCAAAGTGCAAGTCCATCAAAATTGAACTTTCGGTTCGTCGGCAGCCTGACAGTTCTTCATTGCGAAGGTCATAACTCACCATACGGAGTGAGATTGAGGTCAATGAGCACTTAATGAAAGAGTATTTGATAAGCTTTCAAATAGATCTGGTCCCACCTCAATATCACATTGGCAAGACCTCCAAATCATTGAGACATTCTGCCGCTATTTCTGTCGGGTGCTACGGCATCGTCGTGAGTTGTTATCATACTTGGGACCCAGGCCCAAATAGGAGCACGCCTCAAGAAGATGGAGAACATCTAAGAGATGTATCAGGACCTCCTCCTTGGCCACCACCTTAGGAGTCAAGCAAGGGCGTCCAAGCCAAGTTGGAGGCCCAATCCATATCAAGTTCGAGTCCATCTCGGACTACAGGACCAGTCTGTAGTAAAATAGACGCCAAGGAAGTATCCGGACTCCGTTTTCGATGATCCACATAGGATGGAAAGATAATTTCATAAGCTAACCAATGACTTTGGTTTCAGGCCCAATTCATTGGAGTCAATAGAAATCGTCGAAATAAGTCGATCTCTAGAATCTGTCGCGGTCTTTTGGGCCGTTTAGCCCTTGTAATGTGTCAAGACTCTTAGCGATGTGAGTAGGGGTCCTTGGATGCCCTTAGGCTCTATAATCAGTAGCCACCGTCTATGTTAGGGTTTGTGTTTTGCTTAGATTATTCTGTCCATTGACAGTCACCGTCTATCAGTTTGCGAGACCCTAACTTCTAGTGCTTAATCATTCATCTGCAATTGTCACTTTAATGAGTTGCGTTTTATCTTGGTCTTGCTGTGTTTTTCGATTCGCAGCAGGGATTAGCTTTCGTGGCGAGGTCAACCAGATTGTGACACGGTGATAACCAGAGGAGACGTGGTGCTATGGTTGCAGGGTTCGGGTCTTTATGATATGGAGCCAGATCGGTGTGTCGCTTCCGACCAAATCGATACTTGAACCTGACGGAAGATCGGGAATCACGTTCCCATCAAATACCTCCAAAAAATATACGATCAGACTATGGAAAACATGGTAGACCCAAAACGAAAACTACCGACAAAATCATACGATGGGACTCTGGAAAAAACACAGGAAAAAATTGGAAGGAAAAAACTTGTAAAAAATCTAAAAAAATCACCGGTAACAAAAACGATTGAACTCATACATAGATTCTAAAAAATAGTATTAGACTCATACTAGATTCTGGAAAGTACAGATCGGACCAGAGAAAAAAAACTCTATCAGAAAAAAGAAAAAACTAAAAATCTCGGTAAAAAAATGCACTCGACTCCTAACCGTATGCAATACATTATGCTCGCGGCACAAAGGGCCGTTGTTAGGCAAGAACAATGATAAAAGGGAAGAGCAGAGGCCTTGGCTCTAGTGGCTCACCGTGATGGCTTGATGTGGTCGGCAAGGGCGATGGTGAGTAGGGAGAGGCGCTGGCCAGGAGTCCATCAGTGCGGTGAGGGTAGGGTACCGCAGCTGCTGCTCGATGAGGACGGTGGCCGACGCTCGGTGAGGCAGAGCTGCTCCTAGTCGCAGTCCAGTGCGACGAGGAGGGTGACACGGTGGGGTGTAGTTGCAGCAGCCTGAGTCGAGGACGGTGAACGACTTGGTGAGCGAGGCCGGGTCGATGGCGCGGCGAGGACGTGGCCGCGGGCCTTGCGGGCCACAGAGGAACGGCGTTGATGAGGAAGAGCTCGATGTCCAGGCGTCACGGCTGGGCTCAGAGATGGGGCTTGTCACGGTTGCGTAGCGTCGAGGACGCGCATCGCGGACGCGCTCTCGACGGGGCGGGACGAAACAGCGAAGCGCGACTGTCTCGGAATGTCGGCGTCGGAACAGGAAGTCGGGAGAGCGCTCGAGGAGCTCATGATGGTCGAGGTGTTGCCGGTCGATGTCATGGTGCAGGGCGTGGCGAGATGGGTGCAGAGGCGTGGATCCGAGTGCTCAGCTTGGCGTCGTCAGCGACCTCTAGCAGGACGTCACAGATGTAGCCACAGTCGGAGACGACATCGTGGTCGGGGTCACAGCCAGGGCTTTCCTTGCAGGGTCACGGTGCTCTGGCTCCGACGCGGTGAAGACGCGTGGCCGGCTCGGTCCATGCTCAGTGAGAGGGATCACTACGTCGCGGTGGAGACTGGCACGTCGCCGAGGCGGTACTGGCCGGCACGGCTTCGGTTGCGGCCAAGCAAGGCATGGCCATGACGGCTACGGCCAGCCAAGCGTGGCAGCGCGATGGCAGCGGCAAAGTGGAGACACGCGGCCCCAGGCAGTGATGTGAGGGAGTGGTGGCTGATGGGGAAGAGAAGTGGAGTGGCTGCGGCGGTTTGGAGGGAGCTCGTGGGAGCGGCGGCCGGCTCGACGTTTTATAGCGCGAGCGGCTAGGGCTCCAAGGGCGCGAACGGCGATGCCTCGGCGTCCGTACTGTGGCAGGGTATGTGGCGGGCATCCATGGGTGGTGCCCGGCACGGACGCCCAAAATGGCGCGGGTGCACGCGGGCTCCTCCGTCCGGTGGCGCGGTGCTGGGGAGCAGGGCGCTCCCTAGGGTTGTGGGTGTGGCGTGCTTCCGGGTGCTTGGGCCGGCGTGCAGGTTGGCATGTGGGCAATGTTGGGCCAGGGATGGGCAGGTCGGGTCCAGGTGGGGAGGAGGAGGTGATCGGGCCTGAGGGAGGCGAGTGGGCCTCCTCAGCTCGGGCTAGGAGGAGGAAGGGGGGCACTGATGGGCCGTAGCACTGATGGGCTTCTAAAGGAGCTCGGCTGGGCCGGCTATGCTACAGCGGTTGGGCCGCAGGTGGGATATAGAGTGGGGACTAGTGGACCGGCTAAGGAGATTTGAGCCCAAGGGAAGGAAGGGTTTTTCCATTTATAACTCAAGGGGATTAAGATCAATTTAATAGAGAACTCAGATGGATTAGAAGGCGAGATTCGAGATGGAATTTCAAGGGGTTGATCAAGGGAATTTAAAATGAAATCCGAAAGAGGTCGAGTTAAATCTAAGGAAAATTGAGAAGGGGTTCATGAGCTTGGAGATGAATTTAGAAAGGATACGAGAGGATCTTGCTACGAGTTTGTGCACTCCGACACAAAATCTTGAACCACTAAAGAACTTCGCACACTCCTACAAATAAATCTAAATGCATGCAACAATTCATTAGTGAGTTAGGCTCGGGTTGGACCTAGAACTACATGCTTCACACTCTGCAGGAAAAATTTTGAAAAGCTCATATTTTGGTTACTCGAAAACCCGGGATATTACAGGTCGGCTGATCCCACCTGGCGGCATCTCGTCCTCCCGTTCGTCTTCGTGCCTTCTGCTATCTTCTGGAGTCTTCTTAGCGTATCTTTCGTCGCGATCAAGTTTAATCCTTTTCTCAATTAAGTCCCCTTCCTACGTTTTCTGGAATAATCCTGCGAAAACAAAGATTCACCAAAACTCGTGGAATTTATCAGTTTAAACCCTAGACCTATGCATATTCTTATACTTAAACCATTTCTCTTGTTTATTACATATAAAATGTTGACGTTATCCACCGTCAACAACTGCTAGGTTTAAAACTTTACATTTAAAATTCATAAACTTTGAACCATCACATTATTAACTTGTAATGCTAGCTTAAAAACTTTGAACTATCACATTACAAACTTTGTAATGAGGTTAAAAACTTTACAATCATAATTTATAAACTTTCAACTATCATATTACAAACTTTATATTGCTAGGTTGAAAATTGTATACTCGAAATTTATAAACTTTAAATTATGACATTATAAACTTTATATTGCTAGGTTGAAAACTTTGAACTATCATATTATAAACTTTGTGCTGCTAGATTCAGAAATTTACACTCAGAGTTATAAATTTAAAATTCTCACATTACAAATTTTTGTAGCGGTAGGTCAAAACTTTAAACTAACAAATTATAAACTTTCTTTCTAATGCAAGGTTCAAAACTTTATAATTCTAAATTTAAATTTTAAATTTAGGAACTTTATACTAGCACCTTTAAAAACTTCGTACTTTAAGAAATAAAAATTTATATTTCAAACTTTGTTTTTAAAATTGAGGAACTTTATACTAGCGCATTTAAAACTTTGTATTTTAAGCTTAAACCTATGTAATTTTAAACTTTATATTAGCATATTTAAAAATTTGTATTTCAACATTTAAAATTTTATAATTTTAAACTTTATTTTATACTGACTCATTTGAAACATTACTGACATGCTATGAACTTTGTACACCTACAATGAACTTTGTAATTTAAAACTTTGCACTAAATTTTTGAAAACTATTTACTACCACATTAAAACTTTGTACACCTGAGTGCAAAACTTTATGACACGTAAATTATCTCGAAATATTTCTAACATAGGTCTAGTTTTACAGATCTCGTTATAACAACGTACCGGTGCAAACGGAATTACAAAAGGATGTTTTACAAGAAAGTTATTATATTTTAAAGTTTGCCTACCATTAGTAAATCCAAAAAATCTCTGACACAGAACCCACGTGACCCTCTCTCTTCATAGGCTCCTTGCTCGGTCCCTATCTCCACATGCGCCACGTATCCGCACTTCCCCACTGTCCACTCTCCACGCTCGTCAATCGGTCCCCGCTTTTCTTGCACCATGCATTTGTGCACTGGTACATGGCGCAGTGCACGCGCGCCGAATAGTGATTGGGCCTCCTCACGTGACCCTCTCCTTTCAGAGGCTCCTCTCTCGGTCCCTATCTCCGCATGCACCACGTGTCCGCACTTCCCCACTGTCCACTCTCCACGCTCGTCAATCGGCTTCCGCTTTTCTTGCGCCACGTGTCTGTATGCTAGTACATGGCGCAGCGCACGCGCGCCAAATAGTGATTGGGCCTCCTCACGCACAATAGCCCCTCGTGCCTTCTCCTCAATCAATCAAGTAAGGTCTCGTCCCTGTAAAACTATATAACTTTTTAAAGTATATACTTTTTAAAGTCAATGACTAAAGTCAGAAATATCTTACTTTAATAACTAAAGAAAAAAGGCCTTAATGGATTTAGAAATAGTTTACAAAATCATTTATTAGTTTTTTAATATTTTCTATACTTTTGCAGCTGTAGGCGTTGACAAAAAATTCATGGCTCCGGTACATGGCACAGAAATATATCTAGTTTTCAGTAATTAAGAAAATCAAGTTTTAAAAAAAATGACCGGTCTCAGACTCTGCAATTACGTCTGTTTTATTATAAAATAAATTAACACATGCCTAGTTCAAATAAATATAGTCTATAAACTTATTTTTTTAAGAACTACACATTACGGTTGGGAATTGTGTTTATTTACATATATATTGGCATTTTCTTTTGGCAACACACATCAAGCCATATGCATTATCCTGCACGTACGTACTTTAAAGTATTCGTGTATATCGACTTGATTACCAATATAGTCAGATGCATCCAGTAGAAAAGCTTCAGATAATCGCATAAATACTAGACAGCACTACCAGTACTCGGATATCTAGTTTACATCAGCAATGTTTTAGCATTGTCAAGTACAAAAGTTCAAGGCAATGGAAATCAGGGGGAGGCATGACCCTTTTTGCCTCAATAATGAAGCTTCGCCAGTGGAAGAAATGAAACCTTGTTTAGTTGTTCTATAATGGGAAACAACTATCGGACAAATGTCACGAATGGCTCAAATGCATTGCAAGTAAGTTACCAAAACACAATTGGCTTATATGATATAATCATATAAATCAGTAAAGCAACATAAATTACTTTTGAAGATGCTTGATCAGAAGGCTTGCCGGTGAGAATCCATGTGACATGGCCAAATTGGCTTTATATAGATCCGCAGATATATGTTAAGATTGGAGGCTCCCAGTGTAAAAGGCCATTATTCTACCATTGAACCCCTCCGCCATCTCCAT